>JAUUEE010597487.1:0-10783 GCA_032361485.1 Panulirus cygnus | reverse complement strand
GTGTATATTTGTGTGTGTGTGGGGGGGTGGGTCTTTCTTCGTCTGTTTCCCTGGAGCTACCTCGCTGAGGCGGGAAATAGCGATCTTGCATAATAATAATAATAATAATATATATAGCGTTGCCCGTGCCGTAACAGCTAATATAAAAGAAAAAAAGTGTTTAAGAGGTGAATGTTAAGGAGAGTTTCAAAGACTTTGGAGAAGACACAAGTGAGACCAATAAGATAATAGTTAGAGCAGTCTCCTTTCTTCAGGGTGGGCTGTACCAAAGCATACTTCCGAGGAGGGAAAAGTCTGGGGTCTTAGAGAAAGGCGAACTAGGCCAACAAGGAACGGTGCCACCTCAGAGCCGGGAGAAGACTTGGAAGACCCTTCGAACGAAGAATATAGGACATGTGATAGATTCAGCGGGTGGAGAAGAGGAGCGGCTGTATCAGTTGGAGAGTTGGCGATACATTCATTATGTCGAAAGAGAGGAGGAAAGATTCAATTTCAGAAGTTACTGCAGATGCTTTTGGTTATGAACCAGAAAGATTTGTCTGTAGAAGTAAAAGTCAAATTAGAAACATTCTTTTCAGTAAGGTGTGCTTCACTCTATGAAGATCAGTTTTGCATTACAGCAGAAGTGAAAGGAGAGAGAGTTTCGGAGGAAGGCTCTTGTTTCTTGGCCCTTTACTCACCGTCCCTGATGTGATAGGAAAAAGAATAGGAGTAGAAATATTTGGTATAAGATAGGATGTAGGGCTCCATTGCAGCCAAGATACCAAGCATTACCCGTCTCAGAGAAAATCTGTAAAGAATCAGCGCAAGGAGGACCGCTGAGCTCTCCCGATGTGCTAAAGTTGGCGTTTCTGGAGGAGGAGGTCTGTTGGTGTTTGTATTTCTTTGTGTTAGAGATATTCGCTCACATGAGATGGGGTTAAGTCTCTTAACTTGTGATGGGTCCATTTACAAATATTCCTGTGAAAACTCACTTTGACATTTGCAGTAAATTCAAAAAATTTTCCATACGAAGGTTTACATGTAAATTATGAATATTATTATTACTACCACTACTACTACTACTACTACTACTACAAATAATAATAATAATAATAATAATAATAATAATAACAGTGATAGTAATAATGACAATAATAATGATAATCTATATTGATTATAGTGATTTGTGTTTGAAAAAAGTAACAATACTCAAATTGGGCCAATGGGGCGTAAAGACAACTGGTTCTTTACCCAGAACAGTCGGTCTCGTACATAAGGCAGACGTTACCTTACCCAGAATAATTAGTACCATACTTAGAACAGCCGGCGCCGTACCTAGAAAACCCGGCACCGTAACTAGAGGGGCTGGCACCGTACCTAAAATAACCAGTACCATATCTACAACGACAGACAATAAATATCGAACCTAAGACCGTCTACCCCGTATGTTGAAAAGCCGGCATCATATGAAGAACATTAGGCACGGTACTTACTAAACAACCGGCACTGTACCTAGAACAACCGGCATCGTAAATTAGACTCAACCTTCGCAGCTGCTAATTCTAAGGCTGGCTGCAGACTGACCAAAGATGGGAAATAATGATAAAAATGATAATAACGACAATGATATAATAATAATAATACTAATATTACTTTTATCATTATCATTATTATTATCATTATTATTATTATCATTATCATATCATTATTATTATTGTACATGAACACAAAGCCACATATATATCTATGAAGAAAGTTTTCACTTTTGTTTACAGATTTGATTTTGTGAATACGCTTTTAAATTAACAATGATATTTACATTAACAGCATTTCAAGTATCTTTATCCTGATATATCAGTATTATATATCTTTAAACAACATCTTATAAGGAATATATTTGAGTGTCCACGAATACAGGCTTCCAACATCGTATATACTTTTTGTTATGTCTTATAATAAACTTATTTCTGTATGAATAACTTCAATGTTATGACTCATAATAGTTGATAATCCGCTAGTTTTCAGATAAGAGAAAAATTAGATCTTGCTTTTGTATGTTTTTTTAGTTGAGATAATTACTTGCAAGATTATTACAATGCAGAACATCGTTCTGTTCGTAATGATATGAACACCAAACCAAAGCCTATTTGCCCCCATAGTAGAACAGAGGAGCTGGATGAACCTTACATTGTTAGTGTGTGATGATGGAAAGTACGCGACCCAGCCCAACACACTCACCCACAACTCTTGAGCTGTAGGTAAGGTTTTGACCAAGCTCAAAATACGCACTCACAATACCGAGCTGTAGGTAAGATGTGGATCCAACCCAACAGACTTACCGAAAACATTGAGTCGTTGGCGAGGTGTGGACCCAGCCCAACACACTCACCTACAACACTGGCCTGCAGGTAAGGAGGAACCCAGAGCAACACACTCACCCACAACACTGAGCTGCAGGCAAGGTGAGGACCCAACCCAACACAATCTCCCACAACACTTGAGTTGTAGGTAAGAGGTGAGCCCACTCCCAACACACTCACCCACATGACTGAGGTATCTTTTCTTTTATAAGATAAAGTAATCTTTTTCTTCATAAATCAATGTCGATGATTTAGTGACAGGATGATCGTATATAATTTTCATTAATTGAATATAAGGAATCAATTGAAATATAGCGATATAACTGCTATCTTATACGCCTATATGCCAGTACAAGAGCGCTAAGTAATAACAGCAAAACACAGTAAAATTGATAAGTAGTAAAAGTTCGACGTAATAGAATTACAAGACAGTAAGACGAACAAATGTCAGTGTATACAATATTCCGTTGAAACCAGCTAACTGAGGAGGAGGCAGTTAAACTGCCTAGTTATCAGTTTCTCCAATTTCTGACACCACAACCACATACATCTACAAATGCATTGCAAGTCGAAGGTAGAGAGCTGAAGTAGAACTGGGGAAAGGACCGCCTGGGTCTTCACGGTACCCCAAAACCACATGGGTCACCATTGTGTCCCAGGACCACCTGGGTCTTCACAGTGTCCCAGAACCACCTGGGTCTTCACAGCGTCCCAGAAACATCTGGGTCTTCACAGTGTTCCAGAACCACCTGGGTCTTCACAGTGTCCCAGATCCACCTGGGTCTTCACAATGTCCTAGACCCACCTGGGTCTTCTTCACTGTTTCCAGAACAACAAGGGTTTTCACAAGGACACAACCAGTGGCCTGATTTAAGTTGCAAGTGAGTTTCTCAGTAAGTCGGAACGTGACTCCATCAACTCAAACCTAACCTTGACAGGGGAGAGGGAGTCAAATTGACCTTAGACCTGACTTTACCTGAGATAAAGGCACGAGGAGATAGGTTAGGTCAGCATGACCTCTGACTTGATCTTGTCAGAGATAAAGGCACGAGGGGATGACAGGGTCAACATATACAGTACTAAGAAAAGGAAATATAATGTGTGAACATTGTGTCAAAGCAGAGATCAATTTTCAAACAATATTTTGCCAAAAACTGAACATTACCTTTCTCCTCTGCACATAGTGAACACGTGAAAAATATAAATTTTCATTTACTTTCTGATATTTCATCTACAGACTTATTTTCGAGCAGGAAAAAATAAAAAATAAAATAGCCCAAACAGTTTATATGGTATACTGATCAAGGCATACTTCCTTATCAAAGTTTTAATTGCATGTATCGTTATCCAGTCATGGCTTGACGACTACAGGGCAACAAATTTCCCTCTTACATAGACAAAGCGGATCATTTAATCCTATAATACTACCAACGACGGAATCCCGATAGTTAGCTGCGTCTTTCTTCCTGTGTCGAGGCAGATTCCCATACTGACATAACTTTTGTTTACCTCTGAAAGATCTAACCCAGTTGATGTCTGGGGGCCACAACAAGATGGTGTCTAACGGGCTGGACCAGAAAGCTTCCAGGAGACACCAGCTGCTGCTGCTGCTGGGGATTTACCTTCTGGTTCAAGGTGAGATGATGAGTTTGTGTCAAGAGAAGTTATAGTACCAGATGGGTCATCTGTCCCTTTAAGCACCACCTGTCACTAACCTTAACCCTCATGTTAAGCACCAGCTGGCCCATCTGTCCCTTGAACTACCACCTGCCACTTACCTTAACCCTCATGTTAAGCACCAGCTGGCCCATCTGTCCCTTGAACTACCACCTGTCGCTAACCTCGTCCCTTAAGTTGAGCACCAGCTAGGCCATCTGTCCCTTTACCTTATCACCTCTCACTAACGGCGCTCCACATAGAACAAGATGGCGCTGTTGCTCCCTCAGTACAAAGGAGGTGTTTTATTTGGGTAATTTGCATTATCTGTAAGATATGCATCCTTACATTGGCAGCTGCTCAAATGGCAACATCTACCTAAGTGAATGTGTCTACTATAGTTATTGCCTGCTTGTTATATGTGCATGTTTGTACTTATTTTGTTGGTGTATGTGCGGGCATAAGAGGTTGTGTGTGTTGTATATATGTATTAATAACACTCATAGGTACAGTCAACTGACCGTTGGGCAGGAATTCACTTACCCGTGAAAAAGGTTTTCCAAACAGTCACAGGCCATCTAGGGCTTATGTCGAATTGGTTAACAATAAATATACAAGACTCACAAGAAACTGAAGAATATTTCTTAAAGAAAGAACTGAAATTGAGAGTTCACAACAATCGAATGCAACATCGGCACCACCTGTCGTACTTTTACCCAACAGAACGTACAGTTTCTCCACAATTCAGTATCTGACCCTCACAAACAAACAAGTGCCTACACTCCGCTCGTTCCCGCCTCATCACCCAATCCCTTGCTTCCTGTATCTCATATTCTTAAGAGCTCTGTCCATCTCGTTTTCTCCCCTAAGATCCCATTCCCCACTCCCTGCGCACTCCCTACGCCATCTTATCTTCTTTACTTCTCCTCCTCAAGACCATCTCTCACTACCTGCCCCCTAAACTGCCGACTACTTAACCACTCTCTACTTCCTCTTACTGCCCTGCTCCACCTGTCTTTTTCTGTTCCATTCCTCTTTCCAGGAACGGCTGGCATCCAGGTGCTGGAGTTCCAGAAGGACGGGGCGGCTAGTTGGTGGACGGTGGCGCAATACAAGGGCAAGCTGGACCGCAACTGGAAAATGGACTCCCTCACTTTGTGCGCTCGCTTCCAGATCTTCTTCCTGCACAGCCGTGCCACCTTCCTCCAGCTGCAGGACCTCGTCGACAATCTGGATGGCCAACTAAAGGGCGGTCAGTGTGAGAAAGGAAGACGAAGGAGATAAGGAAGCTTGAAATAAGAATAAATAGGTGGCCGTAGATGAAAAATGGGTGAATCATAGAAGTTGAAGAAGCATAGGTTAAAAGTAAGCTGGAAATTTAATAACATAAAGGCTACAGACCGGGAATTATCGGGATAACGCGAGCAGTGGGGGATGAGTAGTTCCAGGAAGGGAGTGCAAATTTGTGGGAGGTAAGAGGGTTAGAAAACGATGAAGGTACGAGAACAAAAACAAGGTCAAAAATATAGACAGAAATTAGATTTGGAACCGACAGAATTACGAGAGTTATCCCCCAAATCTTCTTAGCCTCTACCCCCATCTCATCCCACTGAATCCTATATCCCTCACGCAGGGTCTTCGTAGAACTCTCCCAGCTCCAAGTGGACACGATATGTGGCTCATATGGCATTGCTCCTCGTGTCCCAAAGGAGCCTAATTCTATGGTTGATCCGATTCTTGCTCACCAATTCAGTCTTTCTAAAATCCCATATTATATCTTTCTTGGAAGCATGTCTTGATGTAGCCTATCCCTAAAAAAAGGAAAGCGCTAAAACTTTCCCCGCGTTGCTCTTACTTTTACTATCTCCAAAGTCTTGAAACTCCTCTTATCCTGCACTTTCTTGAATTCTTAGAATCACATTCCCTCCTTTCTGTTCACCAATACGGATTTCAAAGTGCTAGGTAAACTGGTGATCTTTTCCAATGTGCATCTCAATTCTGGTCCTCCTCTCTTGGGAAATTTAATCAAACTTTTGTCCAGTGGCTCTCAACATCTCCAAAGCAAATGTGATGGGTGTGGCACAAAACTTTGCTTTCTAAAGTCCATTCCTTTGGTTTTCTTACTGCTCTCTGTTCCCTAGTGAATAGGTTCCTCCCTGCAGAAGTCGTTGATGGTGGTGATGTTCTTCAGGGTTCTGTTTATTGTCAACTCTTTTTCTTCTCTCTTCTACTTCTGATCTTATTCACTGTAATGCCAACGATTCAATGTTAAACACTTTAATCTAATTTATCATCCCTCCTTTTAATACTCGTTCTCTTTCTTGTACTGAACATATTTCCTCTCGCATATCAGACCTGTCTAGCACCTCGGAATTCCTAAAAACGCAATTTCTCCTTGTGTTTCTAAGAGTAATTCGATTCTTTCTGTTCTGTTTAAAAACACCATAATTCAACCATGTACTAAAATAAACTTACAGGACATAGCCAGTCTCCCCACTCTATCATTGAAACCCCAGATAATAAACATGACAAAACTTCCTTAGCGCCACATTTATTCCCTCGTAGTATGGAGTACTGATCACACATCTAGGGTGGTTACTCCACCTCTCTATCAACTAAAGTGCAATCAAACACCTTCCATCTTAAGAACTCACTTAGTATTGCCTCTCTTCCAAAAAGGACAAAGAATTAGAGACGATGAAAGATTGAGATTTAAAGTGACCACAAATATAGGGAATAAGCTCTTGGAATAAGAGTAAATCAGATTTGTAGATAGCACGGAATGGAATATATGGGAGGAAGAAAATCATATAAAAGGGGGATAGAATGAGATTAAAGATATCTCAAGAATGATTCAAAAGAGTCAGCAAATAAGGTGTACGAGACCAAAAATAGATGTATAAAAGGTTCAGGAAATGTGGAAAAAAAATGTGTTTAAGAGTAATAAACCTGCAGCAACTATTGGATGTCTGCAGCTTCAAAGTCACATCGAAAAACTAATGGACTGGGCTTGCAAGTGGTAGGTGAATCCTGATATCGATATGTGCAAAGACTTACACAGTAAAAACGAAAATGTAAGCTACAAAAAATTCTTTTGATTAACAAAAGGTTCAGGATAATAAAAAATGACTCTCCAGTAAAAAACTGTCGAAAAAAATTTACTAATTCATACGTTGGGCTTTCAAATTTAAGTGCATGAAAAAAATCCTCATTCTGTACGGTTCACTGATGCGTCCCCACCATGAACTGTGCTCAGTTGTGGTCATCCTACTTGTAAAAAAGCCGTAAGCGGAATAGGATTGAGCATAGCGGTGATCTATCAAGATAGATTTCCGAAAAGAAATAAATCCTCACAGAGCCAACTAAACGTTTTGAATCTACTTAGCTTAGAAATGCTGAGAGGTGATCTAATATAGGCATTCAAGATCAGCATAGGCTTTGACAGTCTCGATCTAACAAGATACTCAAGGCTACATTGTTCGACTTCGGTAGTAGTTCGCAAGCAGTAGTTTACTATAAGATAAACTTTTCCTTTTAATAGGACTGTAAACATATGAGTGATGTATCAATCAGAGTACTTGAATGCAACACCATGTATAAGTTTAAGAAAAGACTTGATAAATACTTAACTTCAAAATTGCTAATCATCTGCGTCCAAATGTTCAACGTCCTCCGTAGGGATCGTTCGATAAATTGGGTACCTGGGTAACAGCTTGGAAAAGAGACTTGTGTGGATAAATACCAAGAGAGATTGAGTGTAGAATGGCAAAATGGGAGAGTAAATGCTAAAGCATCTCGTTGCAAACAACCAAATCCAACATGACAGCATTAAAGTTTACTACAGGAACACATTTACAACAACATATCGAAAGGACGAGAAGGTCGTGCCATATATTGTGGCCAGAAACTGTACGACGATTTATGAAGCCATATCAATTTGAAAATATACTACAATAATCCGAAAACATGCTCGCTCATAATGAACATCAATTTGATAGGTCGGTCTGGAAATTTGAATCGTAGCTATGTGGTATATAAGTACCGATGCAATATTGGGGACTGTCAGCCCCACCACAAACTATATTGGACATACAACCTGTATCCTCAGTCGCTCCACTTACAAGAAGGTGGAATCAAACATCATGAGCAAAAGCATGGAACAAGACTAACGAGGTAGATTATAGTAAATAACACCAAAATCATTACTTGCTGCAGTGATCGGAGGAGACAACAGATATTAGAGGCACTTTACATTAGAAAAAAAGCACCTGTCATCAACAGCTAGACAAACATGACCACCGCCATACAGCTTTTTGATGACCTGCCAATAGGACGTAGACCTAACGCCGCTTTAAAACAGGGGGATGTCAATGTCCAGCCACAAGGTACCGAATTTGCCATTTCAGGACAGGGAGAACGAGTCACTGACCAACCCGGTCCTGGGTTACGTAGGTTAGAAAATCAGACGAGCCCGACCTGACCTCAACGCCACATCCGGACGTTAATGGTCTCGCTTGACCTAACCTAGTGTATTTAATGATGAACTGTCTATATTCCTACTACGTGTAAGATTGTTCTGTGCTTCCTCTTCTGTAAGTTTTTAATATTACTGTATCCATATTTTGTATTTAGGTTGCAGCTCATACCACCCGTCATGATATTGTTAATTTATATCGCTTATAGTGTGTTTTGTCTCACTTTTTACGTTCTATGTACTGTGGTTTGCTTCTTATATACATGTTGGAAGCGTTTTATGTTTTATATGGAAGCTTTGTGACTTGGATCCAATAGAATACATCTTTACTGATGACGAGTTTAAGAAGATATATTCTATTGGATCCAAGTTAAAGTATCCTAGACCTTTCACTGATAAATCCATTAAGTTGGCACAAAGAAATCATTCTATAGTTAAACCCAAGCCTCCCCTTGATACCAAGAATCTTTTAGTTCTCCCTTCTAGTAACAATTCTATATTGCTTTCCATATTGCTTAGATCCTTTAATACAAATGTTGGCTTTAGCAACAAAAGTACTACCAAGAATATCTTAATCAGGAACTTGCCTGAAAGTTCTGTGGGCTGTGTTTACAGAGTACCATGTAAAAACTGGTAGGGATCTTTCTGTTAGACTTAAGCAACATAAATATAGTATAAGAACAGGTCAAGAATCAAATACCTTGTTTCACCATGTTAAAAATTATAATCACTGTATTGACCGGAGTAATGCCATCTCAGTTATTAACTGACTCCTTTACCAAGAGAAATATAATTGAATCCTCTATTATCTAATACACAGAGAATTGTATCGTTAATATTATTGAAGGTCTATACAAATCGGATAGCTTTATTGTAGATAAAATTTGTAAAAAGTTCTCTTTCTTGTCCACATAATAAATTTTATAATACGCATGTTCCAGACTTGAACGCATTCGACCTCCATTCGGTAGCCATTGCTTACCAAAATGGCGTCCCAGCTACGTCTCTTCCGTGTATATCAACTGACATATTTCTCTTTCTTGTATCTCCCCTAATGTGATCATTACACGAAAGTGCACTTGCGAACATATCGTTTCATTTCCCCGTGGATCAGAAGGAATTTACTAGATCTTGCGTTCAATTGTGATCTTTTCCATATATAAATAACCACAGGAAAATGAAACTCGATAAGTTCCATAATTATATATGAGGGTCATCCGAACAGAAACTGAGATGTCAGGGCCTCAGAATATAAGCAAAAACGGGGAACCTAAGCTCAGACATATGTGAAATAGAGGAGATATAAATCATTAGCTTTAAGTTATGAAGGTGCCAAAGAATGACATAAAAGAAAACCAAAAAAATTAGGAAAAAACGCCGGAAAATGAAAAATGTGGGATCCAAAGATACATGGATACAAATAAATGAGGTACAAAATAGCAAACGATAAAGATTAAACAATGACATATAAGGGAGCCATAAATGATATCTAATGTTTATAGAAGGCTATATAAAGGCGCTTGATAATAGTTAAAAGAATGCCGATTCTGATATCAAGGGAACCATGGAGTGAATACGAGTGCCAGAGAGTAAGATGTAAAGGAACAGTGAATGAATACAAAGGAGCCAGATGAGACTTGAGGTGGTGAAAGATCAAGGAAAATAAATGAGACAGAGTATGACGTAGTGAGTCTGGGAGCTAGAGAAGACAGTGGAAGGCAGGAAGATTATATGAAAATAGAACAGAGAATGAGATATTAAGGGGAGAAATCAAAGGCATGAGAGAAAGTAGGATTGAGCTAGTAATACAGTGAGATACAAACCCAGAGACTGACTCCTTACGGTGTCCGACAGAGCTGTGGCTGGACAAGGTGAGGCCAGTGATCGCTCATCGTTGGCAGTTCCAACTCATCAAGGAAAAACTGAGAGCCTTCAGGTGAGTACAATTCTTACTCTTTATTCCTCGCTCACGACTCTTCACACTTTTTAATGATTTCTCATTCCCTTGCAGATCTATTTAGGACATAATGTTTACTTGTGCATTTGGTTATCATTCAGCTGTCTCTCTCCAACCTTACTTGTTTCTAGTTCTTCGCTGTATCTCTCTTTGGTTAGATAGGAATAAAAAAGGAATAAATAAGAAATTGAATGTACATTTGTGGATCTCTCTCTCTCTCTCTCTCTCTCTCTCTCTCTCTACACACACACACACACACACATATATATATATATTATTTTATTTATTTATTATGCAAGATCGCTGTCTCGCGCCTCAGCGAGGTAGCTCCAGGGAAACAGACGAAGAAAGACC
>JAUUEE010586401.1:0-10801 GCA_032361485.1 Panulirus cygnus | reverse complement strand
TGGTTTCTCATGCAATGCAAACAACACCACCAATTGGTTGCTCATGCACTGCTAACAACACCACCAGTTGGTTGCTCATGCACTACTAACACAGCCAGCTGGTTGCTCATGCACTACAAACAACACTGCCAGTTGGTTGCTCATACACTACTAACAACTATACCAATATATTGCTCATGCACTACTAACAACACCACCAGTTGGTTGCTCATGAATTGCCAACAACACAAACAGTGGTTGCTCATGCACTACTAACAACTCCACCAATTGGTTGCTCATACACTGCTAATAGCACAACCAGTTGGTTGCTCATGCACTACTAACAACACCAACTGGTTGCTCATGCACTACGAATAACACCACCATCTGGTTGCTCATGGAATGCTAACAACACAACTGGTTGGTTGTTCATGCACTAATAACAACTCAGTCAATCGGTCGCTCATGAGCTACTAACACCAACAGTTGGTTGCTCATGCACTACTAACAACACAACCATTTGATTGCTCATGCACTGCTAACAACACCATATGGTTGCTCATGCACAGCTAACACCACCATCTGGTTGTTCATATTAATGCTAACAAGACCACCAGTTTGTTGCTCATGCACTACTGACAATCCCACCAGTTGGGTGCTCGTGCACTACTAACAGCACCACAATCTGGTTGCTTATGCAATGCTAACAACACCACTAGTTGGTTGCTCATGCATAACAAACTACACAACCATTTGGTTCCTTATGCGCTGCCAACAACACCACCAATTGGTTGCTCATGCGCTACTCACAACACCACCATTTGGTTGCATATGCACTCCTAAAAATACCACCATTTGCTTGCTCATGCACTACTAACAACACAACCATTTGGTTGCTCAGACACTACTAACAACACCACCTTTTGGTGCTCATACACTGCTAACAACCCCACCAGTTGGATGATCTTGCACTATTAACAATTCCAGCAGTTGCTTCCTCGTGCACTACTAAAAACACCACCATTTGGTAGCCCATGCACCGCTAACAGCTTCACCACTTGGTTGCTCATGCACTGCTAACAACACCACCAATTGGTTACTCATGCACCACTAACAACTCCGCCAATTGGTTGCTCATGCACTAACAGCACCACCATCTGGTTGCTCAAGGAATGCTAAAAACAGCACCAGTTGGTTGCTCATGCTCAAGAAACAACTCCACCAATTGGTTTCTCATGCACTACTAACAACACCACCATCTGGTTTTTCATACAATGCTAACAACACCATGTGGTTATGCACTGCTAATAACACCACCAGTTAGTTGCTCATGCAATACAAACAAAACCAATTGGTTGCTCATGCACTACTAACAACACCACAATTTGGTTGTTCATGCACTGTTAACAACGCCACCAAATGGTTGCTCACGCACTACTCGCAACACCACGATTTGGTTGCTTATGCACTACTAACAACTCCATCAATCAGTTGCTCATGCTGGGATAACAACACAACCAGTTGGTTGCTCATTCGCTGCTGACAACTCCACCAAGTGGGTGCTCGTGTATTACTAACAACACCAAAATTTGGTTGCTCATGCACTGCTAACAACACCACCAGTTGGTTGCTCATGCACTGGTAACAAACACCATTTGGTTGATCATGCACAACGAACAACACCACCATCTGGTTGCGCATGTAATGCAAAAAGCACCACCAATTGGTTGCTGATACACTACTAACAACACCATTTGTAGCTCATGCACTACTAACAACACCACCAGTTGCTTGGTCATGCACTGCAGGCAGCACCACTAGTTGGTTGCTCATGCACTACTAACAACACCACCAGTCAGTTGTTCTTGCAATGCTAACAACTCCACCAATTGGTTGCTCATGCACTACTAACAACACCACCATCTGGTTGCTCATGCACTACTAACAGCACCACCAGTTGGTTGCTCATGCAATACTAACAACTCCAACAATTGGTTGCTCATGCACTGCTAACAACACTACCATTTGGTTGCTCATGCACTACTAACAAGAAAACTATTTGGTTGCTCATGCACTGCTAACAAGACTACCAATTGGTTGCTCATGGACTACTAACAATACTACCAATTGGTTGTTCATGCACTACTAACAACACCAATAGTTGGTTGCTCATGCACTACTAAGAACACCTTCATTTGGATTTTCATGCACTACTAACAACACTACCAATTGGTTGCTCATGAACTGAAAACAACACCTGCAGTTGTTCATGCACTTCCAACAACACCACCAGTTGGTTCCTCATACATTAGTAACAACTACAACAATTAGTTGCTCATGCACTACTGACATCACCAACAGTTGGTTGCCCATGCACTGTTAAAAAAACCACCAGTTGGTTGCTCATGCACTACTAACAACACCACCAGTTGGTTGCTCATGCACTACAAACAGCACCACTCTTTGGTTGCTCACTCACTGCTAGCAACACTTCCAATTGGTTGTTCATGCAGTACTAACAACACCACCATTTGGTTGTTCATGAACTGCCAACAACACCACCAGCTGGTTGCTTATGCACTACTAATAACTCCAACAATTGATTACTCATGCACTACTAAAAACACCACCATTTGGTTGCTCATGTACTGCTAACCACACCACCATTTGGATGATCTTGCACTACTAACAATTCCACCAGTTGGTTGCTTATGCACTACTAACAACTCCACCAATTGGTTACTCATGCACTGCTAACAACACCACCAAATGGTTGCTCATGCACTACTAACAACACCAACATCTGGTTTCTCATGCAATGCTAATAACACCACCAATTGGTTCCTCATGCACTGCTACCAACACCACCAGTTGGTTCCTCGTGCACTACTAACAACACCACTTATTGGTTGCTCATGCACTGATAACAACACCAACTGTGGTTGCTCATGCACTACTAAAAACACCATTTGGTCACTCATGCAATGCTAACAACACCGCCAGTTGGTTGCTCATACACTACTAACAACTCCACCAAATGGATGCTCATGCACTAATAACAACACCACCATTTGGTTGCTCATGCACTGCCAGCAACACCACCAAATGGTTGATCATGCACTGCTAACAACACCACCATCTTTTTGCTCATGGAATGCTAACAACACAACCGGTTGGTTGCTCATGCACTAATAACAACTCAATCAATTGGTCGCTCATGCGCTACTAACAACACCACCAGTTGGTTGCTCACAATCTGGTTGCTCATGCAATGATAAAAACACCACTAGTTGGTTGCACGTGCATAACAAACTACACAACCATTTGGTTCCTCATGCACTGCTAACAACTCCACCAATAGGTTGCTCATGCACTACTCACAACACCACCATTTGGTTGCTTATGCACTGCTAAAAATACCACCATTTGCTTGCTCATGCACTACAACAACACAACCATTTGGTTGCTCATGCACTACTAACAACACCACATTTTGGTTGATCATGCACTACTAACAACCGCACCAGTTGGATGATCTTGCACAACTAACAATTCCACCAGTTGGTTGCTAATGCACTACTAAAAACGCCGCCATTTGGTTGCTCATGCACCGCTAACTATACCACCATTTGGTTGCTCATGCACTGCTAACAACACCACCAATTGGTTACTTATACACCACTTACAACACCATCATTTGGTTGCTCATGCACTGCTAACAGCACCACCAGTTCGTTGCTCACGCACTACTAACAACTCCGCCAATTGGTTGCTCATGCACTACTAACAACACATTCTGGTTGCTCATGCAATGCTATCAACAGCACCAGTTGGTTGCTCATGCAGAACAAACAACTCCACCAACTGGTTTCTCATGCATTACTAACAACACCACCATATGGTTTTTCATGCAATGCTAACAAAACCACCAGTTGGTTGCTCATGCACTGCTAATAACACCACCAGTTGGTTGCTTATGCTCTACAAACAACACCAAATGGTTGCTAATGCACTACTAACAATACCACAATGGTTGCTCATGCACTGCTATCAACGCCACCATATGGTTGCTCACGCACTACACACAACACCACGATTTGGTTGCTCACGCACTACTGACAACTCCATCAATCAGTTCCTCATGCAGCGCTAGCAACACAACCAGTTGGTTGCTCATGCACTACTGACAGCTCCACCAAATGGTTGCTCATGTATTACTAACAACACCAAAATTTGGTTGATCATGCACTGCTAATAACACCACTTGGTTTCTCATGCACAGCTAAAAACACCACCATCTGATTCCTCATGCAATGCTAAGAACACCACCAGATTGTTGCTCATGCACTACTAACAACACCAATTGGTTGTTCATGCGCTACTAACAACACCACCAGTTGCTTGTTCATGCACTGCTAGCAGCACCACTAGTTGGTTGCTCATGCACTACTACCAACATCACCAGCTGGTTGTTCATGCACTACTAACAACTCCACCAATTGGTTGCTCATGCACTACTAACATCACCACCATCTGGCTGCTCATGCACTACTAACAGCATCAACAATTGGTTGCTTTGTGCCACTAACATCTCCATCAATTGGTTGCTTATGCACTGCTAACAACACTACCATTTGGTTGCTCATGCACTACGAACAACAAAACTATTTGGTTGCTCATGCACTACTAACAAGACTACCAATTGGTTGCTCATGGACTACTAACAACACTACTAATTGGTTGCTCATGCACTACTTGCAACACCACCAGTTGGTTGCTCATGCACTACTAAGAACACCTTCATTTGGTTGCTCATGCACTGCTAACAACACTCCCAATTGGTTGCTCATTAACTGAAAACAACACCTCCAGTTGTTCATGCACTGCCAACAACACCAACAGTTGGTTCCTCATGCACTAGTAACAACTCCATCAATTAGTTGCTCATGCACTGCTGATAACACCAACAGTTGGTTGCTCATGCACACCTAACAACACAACCATTTGGTTGCTCATGCACTGCTAACAGCACCACCAATTGGTTGCTCATGCGCTACAAACAACACCACTCTTTGGTTGCTCACGCACTGCTAGCAACACTACCAATTGGTTGCTCATGCAGTACTAACAATACCACCATTTGGTTGCTCATGAACTGCCAACAACACCACCAACTGGTTGCTTATGCACTACTAACAACTCCACCAATTGGTTACTCATGTACTACTAGCAACAACACCATTTGGTTGCTCATACACTGCTAACTACACCACCAGTTGGTTGCTCATGCACTACTAACAACTCCACCAATTTGTTGCTCATGCACTACTAACAACACCACCACGTGGTTGTTAATGCAATGCTAACAACACCACCAGTTGGTTGCTCATGCACTACTAACAAATCCACCAATTGGTTGCTCATGCACTAATAGCAACATCACCAATTGGTTGCTCATGCACTGATAACAACACCAACAGTGGTTGTTCATGTACTACTAAATACACCACCATTTGGTCACTCATGCACTGGTAACAACACCACCAATATGTTGCTCATGCACTGATTACAGCACCACCATTTTGTTGCTCATGCACTACTAACAACACCGCCAGTTGGTTGCTCATATACTACTAACAACTCCTCCAATTGGTTGCTCATGCACTACTAACAACACCAAAATTTGGTTGCTCAGGCACTGCTAACAACACCAGCAGTTGGTTACTCATGCACTGCTAAAAACACCATTTGGTTGCTCATGCACAGCTAGCAACACTACCATCTAGTTGCTCAAGCAATGCTAACAACACCATCAGTTGGATGCTCATGCACTACTAACAACACCAATTGGTTGCTCATGCACTACTAACAACACCACAAGTTGCTTGTTCGAGCACTGCTTGCAGCACCACTAGTCGGTTGCTCATGCACTACTACCAACACCACCAGTTGCTTGTTCATGCACTACTAACAACTCCACCAATTGGTTGCTCATGCACTAATAACAACACCACCATCTGGTTGCACATGCACTACTAACAGCACCACCAGTTGGTTGCTCATGCACCACTAACAACTCCACCAATTAGTTGCTGATGCACTGCTAACCACTCTATCATTTGGTTGCTCATGCACTACTAACAACAAAACTATTTGGTTGCTCATGCACCGCTAACAAGACTACCAAATGGTTGCTCGTGGACTACGAATAAAACTACCAATATGTTGCTGATGCACTACTTACAACACCAACAGTTGGTTGCTCATGCACTACTAAGAACACCTTCATTTGGTTGCTCATGCACTGCTAACAACACTACCAACTGGTTGCTCATGAACTGAAAACAACACCTCCAGTTGTTCATGCACTGCCAACAACACCATCAGTTGGTTCCTCATGCACTAGTAACAACTCCATCGATCAGTTGCTCATGCACTACTGAAAACACCAACAGTTGATTGCTCATGCACTGCTGACAACACCGCCATTTGGTTGCTCATGCACTTTTAACAACACCACCAGTTGGTTGCTCATGCGCTACAAACAACACCACTCTTTGGTTGCTCACTCACTGCTAGCATCACTACCAATTGGTTGCTCATGCAGTACTAACAACACCATAATTTGGTTGCTCATGAACTGCCAAAAACAGCACCAGTTGGTTGCTTATGCATTACTAACAACTCCTCCAATTGGTTATTCATGCACTACTAACAACACCACCATTTGGTTGCTCATGCATTGCTACCTTCACCGCCAGTTGGTTGCTCATGGACTACTAACATCTCCACCAACTGGTTGCTCAGGAAGTGCTAACAACACCACCATCTGGTTGCTCGTTCAATGCTAACAACACCACCAGTTGGTTGCTCATGCACTACTAACAACTCCATCAACTGGTTGCTCATGCACTACTAACAATACCACCAGTTGCCTGCTAATGCACTGCTAATAACACCAGTAGATGGTTGCTCATGCACTACTACCAACACCATCAGTTGATTATTCATGCACTACTAACAACTCCACCAATTGGTTGTTCATGCATTGCTAACAACACCACCACTTAGTTGCTCATGCACTACTAAGAACATCACCATCTGGTTGCTCATGCACTACTAAGAACCTCACCATCTGGTTCTCATGCACTGCTAACTACACCACCAGTTGGTTGCTCGTGCACTACTAACAACACTACCAGTTGATTGCTCATGCACAGCTAACATCACCACTAATTGGTTGCTTATGCACTACTAAAAACACCACCATTTGGTTGCTCATGGACTGGAAGCAACACCACCAGTTGGTTGCTTATTCACTACTAACAGCACCATCAGTTGGTTGCTCATGCATTGCTAACAACACCACCAATTAGTTGCTCATGCACTGCTGGCAACACCACCAATTGGTTGCTCATGCATTACTAACAACACCACCAGTTGGTTGCTCATGCACTAGTAAGAACACCATCAGTTGGTTGCTCATGCACACTAACAGTTCCAACTATTGGTTGCTCATGCATTACTAACAACACCATTTTGTTGCTCATGCGCTGCTAGCAACACCACAAGTTGGTTGCTCATGCACTACTAACAACTCCACCACTTGGATGCTCATGTACTACTAACAACATCACCATCTGGTTGCTTATGTACTGCTAACAACACCACCAGCTGGTTGCTTATGCACTACTAACAACTCCATCAATTGGTTACTCATTCAATACTAACAAAAACACCATTTTGTTGCTCATGCACTGCTAACTACACCACCAGTTGGTTGCTCATACACTCCCAACAACTCCACCAATTTGTTGCTCATGCACTACTAACAACACCACCATGTAGTTGTTAATGCAATGCTAACAACACCACCAGTTGGTTGCTCATGCACTACTAACAAATCTACCAATTGATTGCTCATGAACTAATAACAACACCACCAATTGGTTGCTAATGCACTGATAACAACACCAACAGTGGTTGTTCATGTATTACTAAAAACACCACCATTTGGTCACTCATGAACTGGTAACAACACCACCAATTGGTTGCTCATGCACTGATAACAGCACCACCATTTTGTTGCTCATGCACTGCCAAGAACACCAACAGTGGTTGCTCTTGCACTACTACCATCTCCACCAATTGGTTGCTCATGCACTGCTAACAACACAACTCTTTGGTTGCTCATGCACTACTGACAACTCCACCAAATGGTTGCTCATGTATTACTAACAACACCAAAATTTGGTTGCTCATGCAATGCTAACAACACCTCCAGTTGGTTACTCATGCACTGCTAACAACACCATTTGGTTGCTCATGCACAGCTAACAACACCACCATCTAGTTACTCATGCAATGCTAACAACACCACCAGTTGGATGCTCATGCACTACTAACAACACCAATTGGTTGCTCATGCAATACTAACAAAACCACCATTTGCTTGTTCAAGCACTGCTAGCAGCACCAGTAGTTGGTTGCTGATGCACTCCTACCAACACCACCAGTTGGTTGTTCATGCACTACTAACAACTCCACCAATTGGTTGCTCATGCACTACTAACAACACCACCATCTAGTTGCTCATGCACTACTAACAGCACCACCAGTTGGTTGCTCGTGCACCACTAACAACTCCACCAATTAGTTGCTCATGCACTGCAAACAACTCTGCCATTTGGTTGCTCATGTACTACTAACAAAACTATTTGGTTGCTCATGCACTGCTAACAAGACTACTTATTGGTTACTCAAGGACTACTAACAACACTACCAATTGTCTGCTGATGCACTACTTACAACACCACCAGTTGGTTGCTCATGCACTACTAAGAACTCCTTCATTTGGTTGCTCATGCACTGCTAACAACACTACCAACTGGTTGCTCATGAATTGAAAACAACAGCTCCAGTTGTTCATGCACTGCCAACAACACCACCAGTTGGTTCCTCATGCACTAGTAACAACTCCATCAATCAGTTGCTCATGCGCTACAAACAACACCACTCTTTGGTTGCTCACTCACTGCTAGCATCACTACCAATTGATTGCTCATGCAGTACTAACAACACCATCATTTGGTTGTTCATGACTGCCAACAACACTACCAGTTGGTTGCTTATGCATTACTAACAACTCCACCAATTGGTTACTCATGCACTACTAACAACACCACCATTTAGTTGCTCATGCATTGGTACCTTCACCACCAGTTGGTTGCTCATGGACTACTAACATCTCCACCAATTGGTTGCTCTTGCAGTGTTAACAACACCACAATCTGGTTGCTCGTTCAGTGCTAACAACACCACCAGTTGGTTGCTCATGCACTACTAACAACTCCAACAACTGGTTGCTCATGCACTAATGACAACACCACCAGTTGCTTGCTCATGCACTGCTAGTAACACCAGTAGATGGTTGCTCATGCACTACTACCAACACCATCAGTTGATTATTCATGCACTACTAACAACTCCACCAATTGGTTGTTCATGCATTGCTAACAACACCACCACTTAGTTGCTCATGCACTACTAAGAACATCACCATCTGGTTGCTCATGCACTACTAAGAGCCATATGATTGCTCTTGCACTACTATTAACACCGCCAGTTGACTGCTCATGCACAGCTAACATCACCACTAATTGGTTGCTCATGCACTACTAACAACACCACCATTTGGTTGCTCATGGACTGAAAGCAACACCACTAGTTGGTTGCTTATTCACTACTAACAGCACCATCACTTGGTTGCTCATGCATTGCTAACAACACCACCAATTAGTTGCTCATGTACTGCTAGCAACACCACCAATTGGTTGTTCATGCATTACTAACAACACCACCAGTTGGTTGCTCATGCACTACTAAGAACACCATCAGTTGGTTGCTCATGCACTACTAACAATTCCAACCATTGGTTGCTCATGCATTACTAACAACACCACCATTTTGTTGCTCGTGCACTGCTAACAACACCACCAGTTGGTTGCTCATGCACTACTAACAAGTCCACCTCTTGGTTGCTCATGTACTACTAACAACATCACCATCTGGTTGCTTATGTACTGCTAACAACACCACCAATTGGTTGCTCATGCATTACTAACAACTCCACCAATTGGTTGCTCATGCACTGCTAACAACTCCACCATTTGGTTGCTCATGCACTGATAACAGAACCACCAATTGGTTGCTCATGCACTACTAACAAATCACTATTTTGTTGCTCATGCACTGCTAACAACACCACCAGTTGGTTGCTCATGCACTATTAACAGCTCCACCAATCTGTTGCTCATGCACTAATAACATTACCATTTGGTGCTCATGCACTGCTAACAACACCACCAGTTGGTTGCTCATGCACTGCTAACAGCACCACCAATTGGTTGCTCATGCACTGCTAACAGCCCCATCAGTTTGTTGCTCATGCACTACTAAGAACATCACCATCTGGTTGCTCATGCATTGTTAACAACACCACCAGTTGGCTGGTCATGCACTACTAACAACTCCACTAATTGGTTGCTCATGCACTACTAACAACTCCACCAATTGGTTACTCATGCACTACTAACAACAACACCATTTGGTTACTCATACACTGCTAACTACACCAACAGTTGGTTGCTCATGCACTACTAACAACTCCACCAATTGGTTACTCATGCACTACTAACAACGACACCATTTGGTTGCTCATACACTGCTAACTACACCACCAGTTGGTTGCTCATGCACTACTAACAACACCGCCAGTTGGTTGCTCATATACTACTAACAACTCCTCCAATTGGTTGCTCAT
>JAUUEE010564236.1:0-10882 GCA_032361485.1 Panulirus cygnus | reverse complement strand
TTAAAGAGAATAAAAAGTACAATTCAGAGTGAACACATGGACCATAAGGGCCATTTATGTAAGCATAGATATCTGAGTGTTTAAGCATATTAGGTTTGAGTCAGACTAGCAAATAAAGAAAAGGAGGGTAGAATAGTGGTTACTGGATGGTTGTAGCCAAAGAAAGATATGAAATTATTGGGAATTAGACTTAAGATGGATTCAGTCTGGGTTGCATTGATATAGTAGTGATATATGCCACCAAATTATTAGATAGAGAAAGGAGATAGGAATAGCAGTTGAAACAGTTTGACTAATGTTTGCAAATTAATAGGGGTTGGATAAAATTATCTATGGAATGATTGAATTAAACTTTTGTAAATAAATGTGTAGAAATCCATTGTTTTTTTACAGTGCATGGTGTGTTTATTGATAAACAAGACTTTTTGTTTCTTTTAGTTGAATTTGCACAAACTGGATCTCATTATAGACAAATCATACATTTCAAGATTCAGACTTGGAAGTTAGTTAGGGTAATGGGCCCTCCTAGAGGCACAGAATACATGCAGCCATACTTAATCTGGATGGGAAATGTTCTAATATCTTGAATATTTTATTTTTATACACTGAAAATTGGAGATTCTGACTGGAGGTCCTCTTACTCAACTTTCATAACCCTTAATTGCTGGAGTCTTCATATGGAGACACCTTAAGCAATGCCAAGAGTCTTCATATGATTTCTGTGTTTAATGTCTTTTTTTTTTTCAAATCCCTTGCCAGTACTTTGATATTTGTACAGCTGGTCACTGTATTTGCTTTCTTCAGACACTACTACTCTTTGGAAGCATTTCTGAAATATACCTTTGTAAATTAATGGAAAAATGTCTATAAATATATTTGTTTTATGATGTGAATAAGCATAGGGGATTGAAGGTAAATGCTAGTAAGAGTAAAGTTATGGTGTTCTAAAGGAAATGAAATATAGATTTTGCTAAACCCTATTGAGGGAAAGAAGGTGTACTACACTCTGTTATAGATATTGGGGTACAAAGACTAGACGAGTTAAGAGATTTAAGTAGTTAGGAGCTGTCTTGGGTAAGTTTGATGATGTGGAAGGAGAGATTAGTACAGGTAGAAGAGTCATTGGTTCCCTTAATAAAACAATGAAGGGCAGAGGTGTAAGTATGGAAGTAAAGAAAGGATTAAGGTCCTATATGAGCTTGTGGTATGACTAGATGGAATGAAGAAAGAAATGAAGTGGTGTATGAGAGATGTGGTATGGCAGGGAATGCAAAGGAAATGAACCGTGGAGTGTTAGAGTGGGTGAAACGTAATACTTTGAGGTGCTTTGGGCATGTGGAAAGAATGCAAGATGGGGAGTTTACTAGGAGAGTATATGATAGTACAGTTTTAAAGAGGCTAAAGGTGCTTTGGGCATGTTGAAAGAATGCAAGATGGGGAATTTACAAGGAGAGTGTATGATAGTACAATTTTAAAGTGGCTGATGTGAGAGGAAGACCACCTGTGACATGGGGAAATAGAGTGAAAGAGTACTGGAGGGAGAGAAGTGGTAGAAGAACATGGGGAATAGTGTATGTGAGGGAGGCATGTAAGGACAAGGATAAGTGGAGCCTGTTACCATGGCTACCCGCTTGATGGGAGTTCCTAGAAGGAACAAGCATCATAGATATTGATACAGATAGACAGAAATATGTAAATAGTAACCATAAACAGAGATAAGTGTCATTTAGTGAATTTGTGTCATTCAACCTCCTCCCTTTCTCTGCTACCCTTTCACTGCCTCTGCCTTGTTACAACAGGCCATATGAGTTGTGGTGGCTCATTTTTTTGCTCATATCCTTTACTTTTACATGTATTTCTTTCATAGATAGTGATGTGTCATCATTGAAATTGTGACACAAGATTAACTTCCTACTTTAGCTTCATCCTTCCTTCACTCTCCCTCCATTACATCCACAACATTGTTACATTTTTGGACCCCTGTCTCAGTTCAGCTCCATTGTAAGCTGAACCTTTGAAACCCATGTTTTATGTGGGAGTATGTTCCTGTCCAAAATTTTCCCATGTTGACTCTTAAGTACGGAATGTACATGACACAACTTAGGTTAAGAACATTATATCACATTTTTTGTGTCATTTACTTGTGACAGTTTTTAGCTCTCTATCATGTTGGATGTGTATGTTGAGTCAAACTTTATCACAGCTGTTCAGTTGTATTGGATGGTCACACATGATTCATCAAAAAAGAAAAGAAAAATTGCCAAAAATTGATGTTTATTGATGTATGATTCAAAATCTGATACTTCTTTTCTGTATTTTTTGCTTAACTCATGGAATAATTATTCAAATATTCACAAAACTAATGGAGAAAATGGGTGTTATAGCTTGAGCAATTTTGTATCAAATGAAAGAATGCTAGCTGGCAATGCCATCTTTTGCAAGTGGAAAGTGCCAGAAGCAAAAGAGTCAACACAGAGCTATTTAATTGTGTGTCTGTATATATTTTCTTCATTGCAGTTCTCTTCAGTAGGTTATTACCTAACATATGAGCTAATAATTTCTTTTAAATTTTGTGAAAATAATGGAGAAAGTAGGTGTTTGTTTGAACGCCTACATATCGAACAGAAGAATTGTAGCTAGCAATGCTACCTTTGGCAAGTGGTAAGTGCCATTGGAAAAATATTCATTGTATTTACCTTGTTAATTCTATTTTTTTTTCATACCTTCATCAAAACTCTCTTTAGCAGTTTATTACTTACCTCTTGAATGAGGTAGAATTTGTAGCTGTTCACAAAAATAGCAGAGAAAATGGGTGGTTAAGTTTGAACGACTGTGTATTCAGTAAAGGAAAGGTAGCAACTTACACCATCTTTACTCAAGCACTAATTGCCCATAGCAAAATATTAAAAGTATATTTGTAAGATAAAACAGACAAAACAGCAACTTGTATTTTTATATATTCTCTTTTTTTATATATTATTCTCTTCACAGAAAATGTTATGGAAAGCTTTACAGTTATAAGTGGCAAGTTAGAATGGCTTTTGAAACCCCCAAAAAATAATAAACTACAGAGGATAAAGAATGGTGTTGAGGTATATTGTTCCTCCTTTAACAGCAAATGCCACTTTAAGACAATTGTTTGTTAACTGAAGATTTGTCATAATTTGTTCACCTCTTGTATTTAATGTGGAGGAGACCTGCCCCAGTGTGACCAGGAATATCAGTATTACTGTGAGACAAGGACTAATAGAATGCCAAGTGCATAGGAGTCTCAACGTCGGTTATGAATTATATGATAACAGGAAGGAAAAATGATACAGTATAATATTTGAAAAATTTTAGAAAATAATATTAATAGACTGATGAATTTTTTATAGGAAGCCTTCAACATAAAAAGAAAATAATATAAAGTCACACATGAATAGTTTTAAGTTTTTAGATATTGTTTAGAGAAAGCCAAAATGTATATTCTATGTAGATTATTTTGATATATTATTTTAGGCTTATACATATCACTTTCATGCTAAAGATAGCTGAATAATCATTATATTGTAGCAAGCAAATTCCACTGGATCAATCAGTCTCCCTCAGACTCCATCACTAGCTTTTGATCTAAAAACATACATTCATATAATGTACACTCTCTCCCTTTTCTTTCTTTCTTGCAGTACTGAAGCATCGCCAAGCTCGTGAACAACAACAGCAACAGCAACAGTCTCAGCCATCTCAGCAGCCTTCATTACACCAGGCCCCCCCTCCCCCACAAGGAGCCTTTACTGGTGGAGGTGCTGGTGGTGGCTTTCCTGGCCAGAGTTACCCACCTGCATATGGGTACCCTCCCACTTCAGCATACCCAGAACCTGAGCTGCCTCAGTTTCCACAAGTGACTGTCTCCTCGGGAGGTTTCTCTCAGGGGCAGTATGCACCACCACCTCCACCTGCTGCCAGTGAACCACCCACAACATTCCCACCTGGTGATTCAAGTTATGTCACTTCCACGTCCTATGTTCCGAATAGTACAACAGAACCCCCATTTGTTCATACTACTCAGTCTTTCCCTCCACCACCACCAGGTGATGCTACTTATACTGCTCCTCAGGTGAGTACTTAATAGAAAAAACAGCATCTTTCTGGTAAGGAGTATTCAGTAGGGTGCAGTTCATAGCCTATAACACAAGGCAATTGGGGCAACTTTTTATCAAGGTGTATCATAAACTTATTGTTGTAAATCATTTAGCTGAGGTACATGTATGCAATTCATTTCCTGTATTTTTTCTGGAGGATGTATTAATTTGAGACGTCATGAAAAACATTTTTATCTCAGGCTGGAGAACCAGGGGCCTTTACCAGCAGTACAACAGGGTATTCACAACCTCCACCTCCTCCTCCCCCAAGTATAACTATAGAGTCCATTAATAGTCAGCAGCAGCAGTTGCAGGAACAGATTCATCAAAGTGAACAGAATTTAGCAGCTCAACAACTGGTCAGTAAATCATATAGTCTTAGATTTATCCAGTCTCTTGTAATCACATAACATTTTTGTCCGTCAAACCAGCATATAGACCTTATTTGTGTATGCTTACTATATCAGAACTCTATATTTTGCTATGTTATCCATTTCACTCAGACTGTCCTCTAGTATCCAGATTCTTTCATTTCCCTTTTGGAAGTTGATGTTGTTTGCCTTGTTTTAACCTTCTTCTTAAACTGTAGACTCATGTATTGTATGCATACAGCTCACTCTTCTGTCATCCACTTCTTTAACACTCTAACCTCTCACAGGAATTTATTGTCTACTTTGCAACTCATATGTCTCAAGTTGTATAAAAGCATTTTTATCCTAACAGAATGAGAATTAAACTGAAAGTAATTGTAGGCATATGAAGTTCATGGACGAGTGCTGTGTTACTAGTTTAATGGAGAACAGTGGACTGTGTAGCCACCAGGCTTGTTTTGTCTTGATTTTTTCTGCTTTATACATTTATGGAATGATTGTTATTTTGCTGTTATTGACTTATGATCACCGTAGTATATACAAACACTCTGTGTAACATCAGTAAAGATATTTATACTAGCAGAATTAGAGAAATTTTTTGTTATGGCAGCAACATCTACTCAAACTGTGTAATATCTCCCTTTCTCTTGCTGGAAGGGCAACTAAGTATGATATATTTTGTGAAGGGATGAAGCACCCATATGCCTCTCCTCCTATACCCATTCCCAGAATTTAACCATGGAATTATGGCTGGAAATCTCAGTTTGTTTGTATATGGTTGGAGGGGTTACCAGGCATTTTATATACATATATACTAGATCGAGTGATTGAAGGGTTAACCAGGACCATATCTGTAAACTTGACTCTCTCCAGTTATTATTCTGTATGGCTTTATTGCAATTTGTCTTTACTTTAAAACATAGTTTGACAGTTTAGTCTCTACCACTCTATGCTGCATAAATATATAGAGCTCCTTGGATGTTACTTATTCCCTGTTTGAGATAGGAGTGACTTTGCACTTCTTTAGGGTCTGTTATTTGAGTCTACTTTTATCTTGATGCTGTTTGATATATCATAGAAAGTAGTAATTCTGCATTTTTGCATGTCATTCCAGGTTCTGGAGCAACAAAAGGAGGGCCAAGTGAGAGAGGGCATTTATGTAGCCAGAGGTGAAGTGCTGCGAAATGAGGCATCAGAGCTGGGCTTGTCCACTCATGAGCTTGATGAGCTTTTGGGTCCCATCACAGAGTCATGCACAAAGGACTCCATATCCAATGGCAAGCACTGGATCTTCACCAATGCCCAGTCTCCAGCAAAGAATCAATGGCTTGCACGATATCTAATGTGGAAGTAAGAACTGTAGGTTTTGTTTTTTAATTTATATGTGAGGTAACTGTTCTACACTTTTTAGCTGAAGAATTTCAGAGATTTTCCCTTTTCCAGTTGGAGATAGTTTACTGTGACTTTAGTCACATTTCCATTGCTGATATTAAATACATGTTGGTGCAACACTATCATTGTAAGACTGAAATCTCTCATTTACTCCATGTTAATGATTTCCATATGTCTTCCATGATTTGTTTTTTTCTTCCCATTTATATTTTACACTTGTAAAAATAACCTTTGCATACACTAAAACACACCTTCACTGAATAGGATTGGGTCACCAATGGTGTGGCTTTGGGGTAAGTTGTGAACCCATTGTACTTGATCTGTGTTAAATGATCTACTAGTAAGGACTGGACTTATACCTGAATTCTGTACATTTGTGGATGATGGCAAAGTCACAAGGAATGATGACAGTTGTATTACAGGCAGACTTGGACAATCTGCACAGCTGCTCTTATAATTGGTTTATGAAATAAGGCTCGAAAAAGTGTAAAGTACTGAGGATAGAACACAACAAAAGAAGGCCTCATTAGGAAATAATTCTCTATATTAGCTGTTAGATATGTTATTGGATGGGATATGAAGGGAGGTGTATGCAAGGGTCTTGGAGAAAGGGGCAGGAATGCAGTCTGATGGAGGTGCAGGGACCTGGGAGGTGTCAGTTGCTGTTTGCTGATGACATCATGCTGGTGGCAGATTAGAGTAAGAAATCGGTGAAGCTGAGTTTAGGAGAGTATATGAAAGGAGAAAGTTGACAGTAAATGTGAATAAAAGCCCGGTAATTAGGTGTAGCACTGGAGAGAGACAGCTTAGTTAGGGTGTGTTTGAATGCAAAATATTTGGAGGAAGTGAAGTGGTTTAGAAACTTGGGAGAGGACATGGCAGCATATGGAGCCATGGGAACTGAAGTGAATCTTAAGTTAGGGTAGGAGCAAAGACCCTGGGAGCATTGAAGAATTACCAAAAATGTTTTGTTAAAAAAAGGATCACCAGACATAGATAATTTAAGAAATGTTTTCTGGAAAAGGAGACTATCTGTGAATCATTTCAAATTAGAGCTGTAACCTGCAGTACTGTTTTTATTTCAGAGCTACAGCCACAAATGGTTCATTCACTCACAAGCTGCACATTATCTATCTCATGAATGATGTACTTCATCACTGGTAAGTTTACTGAGTAGTGGTAAGTTATGATTTATCTGTAAGACAGTTGTTTTTTATTTAGTTTGTTGTTGCTTTATCTTTCCTGGCTCTGGTATCTCCAGTAGTTTGCCTGCAACTGAATATGATGGGAATTGTAGATTGTATGGATAAGTGGAATGGGACAGTAATGGAATTGCAAGATATGTTTGGGATGAGGGATTTTGATTTGTCTGTGAGTATAATGAAATGAATTTCATTGGACTTGTATTGAATGTAGCATAACATATGAGATTAGGCTAGCAAGAAGGTGCATTGATAACCCTTTCGATTATCCATGCCACGATTGTGCGGTGTTTATTGCCATTGTATTAAGTTTCTTGGAATGTGTGGAATGGTGTATGCGAGGGAGGCATGTATCTATTTATCTACCAATTTATATATCTGACACCCCTTTCCACCAGGAACTCCCTCAAGGGGGTAATCATGACCAGAGTGTCCGTAACCAGTCAACTCCACTGACACTCCTTAACCTTTAGTGCCTCAACCTTAGTAGGCCAGTGGCAGAGGGATTAGTGGAGACTCTTTTGCCAAGGCCATCTTCTTGATGAGAGTTCCTGGAGGGGATGGTATTAGACATATAGATAGATAAATGGATAGATAGATAAATAGATAGATAGATAAATTATTTATAAGAGTAGATCCAAAGGGTATTCATATAATGGTTGATGTGAATGGATAGGTTGGAGCTAGTGGAGAGGTTATAGTAATAAGGTAATTATGTAGTCCTGGGAGAAAATCATGAAGGATACATGACAGCACATGACACCTAGAGAGTGGATGTGAGCATATGTGGCCCTTCCTTTGTGCGTTCTGGGAGCTATCTAGCTAACATGGGGATGATGGACGAGTATGAAAGAAAAGAAAGAACATGAATGTGTGCATAAGTGAGCTTATAGTCACTGCACTTGCATTATAGAGATTTTTAATGCTTTCCTCTGGAGATGACAGAGAAACAACTGCAAATTACCAAAGAAAACAGATGGATGGAAGTCCTCACCTTTCAAAAGAAAGGAGAGAGAGAAAGGGGCTAGGTGTAGATTTTCATCTAAGTCTCAGTCATATATTCCTGATACCTCCACTTTTAGGCAGAAATGGCAAACAAGTATGAATCATATTTATTAATCAGTATATTTAAAATTGCCCCAGGACCCCTTTCCCAGGGGCTGCTGCAGCTTCAAGGCTGTGCTGCTTCAGATAACATAGAAATGATGGTCTTCTGCAGAATGAGAGGTTTTTGATGAGCTTGTACTCTCAATAGTACAGCCTCGCTCATGCAGTTAGAGCAGAGGAGAAAATAAGAAGTGCCTGGAGAAAGGGTAGACCATAAAAGAGATGGATGGATTCAACAATTGTACAGTTATAAGTTAAAAGCATTTCAAATCAGGATGATTAGTGACTGAGTGTACTAGAGGCATTTCTTGTGGTTGGAAGTGTGAATGGAAATGTGAATTATATTAGAAAACTTTTCTTGATATGGAAAATGAATGATTATATGTATGTATGTATTGTATGGGGTTTGGGTTTGGATATCAAGTTCTGTAGAATTGATTTCCTCTTACAAAGGTGTATATGTGTGTTTGATGCACCTCCTGTAAGTTGAAATGGATTTAGAGAGAGACAGGAGGTGCTGTCATAGTAATGAAGATTTTGTTGCCTTCTTAAAGGACATAAGTTGATGCATCAGAATATGCTGCAAGGCTGTATGTGTTTGATTCACCTTATGTAAATGAGAACAGACCTGAAGATGATGTTTTGGTAGATACTTTTTAAAGATTTCTTTTCATCATTTTTTTCTTTCAGTGTGAGAAAAAATGCTGATGACTTGAAAGAGGCACTGCAGAAGGTTCTGGCTCCCATGTTTTGCAATGCTATGACAGTTGCTTCTGAGGATCAAAAGTCTAAGCTGGATAAGGTAATGTTTGGTACAATTGTAAAATGTTTGATAATGAGTATTGCTTAAGTGTCATGCAAAGTTTCTGAACTTGTATGAATGAAGAATGCCCCTTATGAAGTTTATATAGATAATTACTTATATATAAATATGAAACCTATTGATCTACAGAAACCTAGTTTCTTACAACTGTAATGTTTATGGCATAATTGAAATCATAGTGGATCTGATGCTCTCTTTTTTTCCCCACATCTGATTCAACATTATGCAGACCTTGTTAATCCATACTTCAGTATGTTAAGGTTTTAATGTACTTCAGATGATATTTCTGTCCAGATTTACTGAAAGTGGATTAGGTTCATGCTCGCAAAGTTCTCAAATAGAGTTTTGAATTCTTGTTTATGTTACATGAAATTATTAGTTTATAGTATTAGTTTTTAACCATCAATATCTGTATCTTTGTAGTTGCTGTCGCTGTGGGAGTCTAAAATCAATTTGGAAGATGTGGTGTTATTGCAGCTAAAGAATCCAATTGAGTCGTGGGCAACCTTTGAGAAAGGTCTGATAGATGAGTTTCCTCAGGTTGTGGCAACTATCAACCAGCACATTGATGCTACTTTTGAGGTTTGTCAAAATGTTTAGACTATATAACATGACCAGGGATTGGGAAGACCACATAGAGAGGTCTGGTTTTTAGAAAGTTTTCTATTTTATCATTTTTGTTCTTTTCTGTTATAATCTGACCTACCTACCTAACAGGTACCAGTTGCTAGTTGGTACGCAGCCACCAACCAGGGAGGTATATTACTGGTACTACCTGCCTGGGTATTGGGAGGGTTAGCGATGGCTGCGTAGTGAGCCAGCACTTCAGTGGTTACCAAGTTGCACTCCTCTGACCCAGGTAGCTGTCTTTATTTTCTGCCTCACCCACATGTGAACTGCTGGTATTCTGTCCACAAACATACAATCTTCTCCTTGTCACACATAACACTTAACAACACTGAATTCACACAACTCATTCTTCCCAGCACTATATTTTTCCTATGGTGAGCGCTATGCACTAGCTCTGCCTTTAGGCAGATAGTGACAGACGGAAGGAGCATTAAACAGGAGCATTAGGCAGTAGTAGTAGGTAGAAATATTTCGTGGGAGCATTAGGTAAAAGTAATAGGATGGAACATTACGTAGTAGTAGTCTTCAGGAACATTAGGTAAGAGCCTCTGAAAACACTGCACTAGAGTTGCTCTCTGCCAGTGGCCTGTTAAGGGTGAGGCAATAAAAATTACAATGCAGCACTAGAGTTCACCAGTTACGGAGACTCTTTTGCCATGACCCCATGCTTGGGAGAGTTCCTAAAGGGAACTGGCATCAGAGATATAGATAGATAGATGTTATAATCCATGAGCTCAAACTCTGCTTAAAAAAAAAGGATCTTTAGTCAATGATTTATCAAGAATATTTGCAGACACCTTTAACAGTTCTATGCACATCCTTCTCTAATATACTAATCTGTACACACATCAAACACTTAAATCATCTAAGCATTATGTTTTCTAACTAGGTGTTTCTGAATGTCCCATATTCATTCCTTTAGCCTCTCCAACTGGTATCTTTTCATTCTACTGTTATGTGGCTCAAAGTCTGTCTCCCTACTACCACACTTGTCCTCTGTTTTGCCTACTGCTCTCCTAACTCTACAAACTTTGTATCCTTCTTCGACTATCTAAACTCCTGCCATGAGACCTTGACATCCTCTCACCCGCAAGCTGAGATCCTCTACCTTGGGGATTTCAATGTTCACCATAAAGAATGGTTGAATTCCTCCCACACGGACAGTGGAGGGATCGAAGCCCTCACGTTCTCCATTCTCAATGATTTAGAGCAAATTATCTCCCACCCTACCCA
>JAUUEE010553157.1:0-11051 GCA_032361485.1 Panulirus cygnus | reverse complement strand
TGGGGCCTGGATGTGGATAGGGAGCTGTGGTTTCGGTGCATTACACGTGACAGCTCGAGAATGAATGTGAGCGGATGTGGCCTTTCTTCGTGTGTTTCTGGTGCTGCCTCTCCAACTTGGGAAACGGCATTGAAGTACGGAAAAATAAGATATGTGTGTGTGTGTGTGTGAACATTTTTTATGACAACATTATCACCTATACTACAGAAACGCTCCAAATATTTACCTTAACGCACAAAATAAATTAGTCATTAAATGCCTTTGCATTTACAATAATTTGTGTCATAAGTGAAGCTTCCAAAGGTCAGTGAGAAATCAGCCAACGACACTTCTACTTCTCAAACGTCTCTTTAATCATGGCATTAATCCCTCGTCTCGTGGATCCCGTTCAGCGAAACTCTGTCCTGGACCACGTGTTCTCTAACTATCCCCATAGTAACATCTACCAAGCAAGCACCCCATTCCGTGGTAATTCTTGATACTAATATCACGCCAGAGCAATTTTAACCCTCACAAGTTTGACAAGATGGCAACAATGCACTTACCCCACTACGTTGAGTTCCAAACGCCTCCACACAAATTATTACACTAATTCAAGTCACTATATATCAAAACCACGGAGCGAAGCACAGTCCTATGTTCTTGCTCTCGTAGTCACAGGCACAATGGTCGGGTGTGGTTGTAGCTGCAGCGAACTCTGTAACATAACGAACAAAGGCATGTACACCACCAGTGAGGTGAGGCGGTGGGTGGTGGTTCCTTTGCTCCGTCTCACGGTGTCCACATTACCCGTTTACCTTCTGTTTCGCGTCCTTGACAGTTTGAACTATAACAAACCATTGGTAATTCCCCCGTCCATTATTTCACGGTGATCATTTCTTCACTCCCTTTGGACATATTTGCGCTGAGACGTGACAATATGCGAAAAAACGCAGCATCTGGAAGTGGGAGTTGGCGGAGGGTTTGTGCTCGGACGCACTTCCTGTGCAGCTCGGCCTGTCCCATGACTGAACAGTAAAGTCATACTAACGTCTTGCTTCATGGACGCCTTTTGTTTGGCTGGTCGTTCACGGACGGTCGATATCAGAAGATCAGTTCAGTTCTTTATGTCACAACTCTTAACGCGCTTGGAAGGTGGTTTAGCTGCAGGCTCTTCCGAAGCCTCTGTTCTTTCTCGATGTGATTCCTTAGCGACTCTTTCTCTTTTCCGTGTATTCACAGGAGGCCACCTCTGGCAAGGGAGGCCCTTCTATGCCGGCTATTCTCTTGAGGATGGTCACGCACTCCTGGTTGGTGAAGACGTTTGAGGGACTTACGCCCACCACGAACTCCTCCGTGGTCATGGAGAGGAATCGAACCAGAGGCAGGAACTCCTCCACTTCCTGACGGAGGCTAACCCGGAAATCTCCCTCAGAGTTGAAGTCTATTCGAAGGTCATCCTCCCCTTTTTCCGTCAACTTCCGGCAACCCCTGTGTAATGGGTGAAAAAGAATTAATGGCCTTTTAAACTGTTTTTGTTATTATCCAAACCCAGGACTCTTTCTATGGGGTTCTCACAGCTTAAAGTCTGCACTCCATGCAGGATCAGGGAAATAAGGGACGAGATTAGAGCGAGAAGGTCTTCGGCGAGACTGTACCTCTATCTGTCCATTGGCAGTAATACAGTCCAGTCGAAGAGAGACTTCTCACTCGTAGCGCAACTATACACAGGCGGAGTCCAGTTAATACCTCTCAGGTGTACTGATAATGAATATCTTTGTTTATGATTCTCCTTCTAACTTCAAAACCTCAAATTACCAAGCTACTTTTTTTTCTACGTTCGTCACTCAAAGTTCAATCGTAGGTATACACTATTTCACCCTTAAAATTCATCCATTATAGGTATACAATCGTTCACTCACAACTGACATGGTAGGGACCAAAGGTAAGCTTGGATGTGACACAAAGAGTACAACATCTTGATATGGAACCTTAGGAAATGGGAAGCTGATGATAGCACTTGGGACGGTTGTAAAGGTGCTCTTATTTCAACCTTATCTATGGATGTGAAACTCTGAACAACAAACGCAGTTTTATAGACACTTTTAAAAATTATACAAAAAAAAAGAATGGACCTCCGTGGTGTAGAGGTTAGCGTCCCTGACCGTGATGGTCACCACCCAGCCAGGCACACACACACACACACACACAAACACACACACAAACGAATGCTATACACAGGTGCCACTCACCAATTAATGATGGCTTGAAAGACGATGGTTTCTGAGGAAGGGACCAGGTTGTGGTGCTGCAGGAGAGACCCGAGAGCTGATCGACTGAGGTTGACAATGTCAGGGGAGGTGAGCACCTGGTCCGTCATCAACAGTACCTTACACAGAGAACGTTATCGTAAGGGATTTGCTTATGCTTTAGTGTGGCACAGAGCGGAGGGCAGAGCGTTATGGCTAAGGTTTTGTACTGGTTTCAGTGTGACACAGAAGAGGAGCGAGAGGAAGAGAGAAAACGAGAATAATTAAACAATGAAAAACAAAAGAAAAAAGGAATAATGAAATGAATTGAAATGACAGAAAAGAAAATATTGGAATACTTGGTGTGAGACCGAGAATAATGGGACTCAAAAGTAAGAGGGAAATGAAATAAAATGAGACATTCCGAGATGAATAAAAAAAGATAAAAGCCACCTTGTTTCCTGCACAATTATCAGCGATCAAACAAGGCCACCAAAATTACTGTTGGCCATTACAATGAAGGAATGATTGTCGCAGTAGGTAATCAGAGATCACTGGTGAGTTAGTTTCCAGACCAAATGTCAGGATATGTCGTAAACTGTCCATTGTGGTCAATCAAGGATTGTCAGAAAGTCTCTGTGGGTCATCAACAGTCGTAGTCAACATGAGGCGGAAGGTCATTAAGGGTCACGGTCGTTTGGCACCACAGTGTTAAGGAATTGCAAAAAAAAAAAAAAAGTAATTTCCAAATCAGTCTCAAGAATTACAAAAAGTATCGTTAAGGAAAGACGGTCATGAGGGTTGTACTTGGTTTACTAACGAGTGACTCACTTTCTCGCATTTCCCGAGAATCCTATCATCCTTAACCAACAATGCGACGTCATAGATGGTGGAAAAGTTGAGTGGGTTCACATCCTTCTGGAGTTGCTGGAAAGATAATTCTGTTCTAGAATTATGGATGAAAACGTGATAGCTCATGCATTCCTTAAGAGAAACAAACTATGGAAAAGCATAATTACGTTCTATTATTTAAATTCAGCCTAAATACCCAAATGATAAAGAAAAATAAATATCTGATTGAAAGGATCCTGGCAAGAGCAACTAAAACACGTACGTGAAGTATGAGGGATGAGCCAGAAAGAGAGTCTGAGGTGACAAAGCTGTTCATAATGAGATGCATTACCAGAGTCATCAGACACGACGACAAGGTGACAGGCAAGAAGCTGGTTGGTAAGAATGTAAAGCGGTACTGTTTTAGTGGAAGGGTATTGGATGGATGGAATAAGCAACGAGGAAACCGCGATGCCAGCAATGTATAAAGATCTAAAGGGCTACTTGATGATATAGACAGTTTAAGAGATCAGGGGCCCCCACGAGTGTATCAGAGCTTTCCCTCCTTACAGCACAAATAAGTAAATACACACCACACGACCCACGATCAACCCACACGTTACCTGGGAGCACATGTGGTAAAGTGAACACATCTGGTACTTGTGAGCCAGAAGGAAGACCTGCACCCGGATATGCGTGCCAGGTACGTCGCGAACCTCGCAGTACAAGTAGTAGAGTATCCACTCGAAGGCCGCTGGTGGGTCCTCTGGTAAGGAGAGGACCTTGTCCACTGCCATGGGTCCATACAGCATCACGTCGAACACCGGGGAACTGACGGCTAACATGATTCTGTGAGCCTGCAAGTGAGATGCAGGTTAAGAGAACATACATTTGTTTCATATTTTCATCTTTCCCTCGTCCCCTCTCCGTACGATATTAGAAGCATTACACTTATAATTGCAGGTTTCTTCTGCCACTATCATGACAGTTTTGAGTGTCAGGGGGATTGACATACGCCTTTGATACGGAATACACGGGGGGGACCATGTAAACCATGGCCTCCTTACATCATGTTGACTGCTATAGTTGTGAAAGTTGCCTTCCTGTCAAAAGCTGCTGGGGTTTGACCCTACAATTTTCGCAGCTTAACACACTCGCCCACAGTCTTCCCCGTCGCAACAAAAGAGATTGGAGTTGCAAAAAGTACTTCAAAATCACCGAATACAACGATCCATCTCGCAAACAAGTTTAGAAAGTTTGGGAAGTCACAGCCACATATCTCCACCCCACTGAATGCTCCTACTCCATCTCTTAAATCATTCACTATCATCATTCATTTCCATTACCTTTTTCACGGATTTCTTCTCAGTAAAGTTCGTCCATGTGTATCTAGTGCAAGAGAAAATCAACAGTCTAGCACCACGAGAACCCTCCATACGCCGAGGACCTAGTAAAGCATCTTTAAAATCACTATCTATAGGAGAAAAACAAGACTTTCTGCAATCAAACACGCAAGCCTAAGATAATAGAAAGATTTCCAAGATTTCGTGTTTTTAAGATACACTCTGGGCTCTCCAACCTGTCGAACACCCTATCATACCATCACACAGCAAGCAAAGAAACTTTCACTAGGACGCCGCATATCAATCTTACACCAAATCCTTTACGAGCTGTCTGCTTTGGGCAACCAGGTTACTTATACCCTACACACATTGCACAAAAGCATCCATACAAACAGATACCTTTCACATCAAAATCATTCTACTAGAAGGTAACGGGCCTAAGATGACAAGACTATCGGAAAAAGGCATATACAGACAAACAAACCTAGCAGAGTGCCATTCCACCTCCGGCAGCAAGAAAAACACAAGAAAAACAACGTCATGAAATACTGAGATCCAAGCGATTTGCTGACATGTCTGTGGGATTTAATGGCGACATCTGATTTGCAAACTACACAATTGATGTGATGACCAGTGGAAGTACAAAGAAATTCATGCACGATAGCAAGCATTACCCCTTCCCTTGATCACGGGTATGCCATATTCCCTCCTCCCCTTACGTAATGCGCCTCCCGAAATCTGCTTCGTTTACCAATATGACTCACCTTGAGTTCTATATTGTGGCCAGGGAAGGTTATGGTGATGTCTGACCGGAAGCCTGTTTGTCGTAGGAAGGACAAACGCTCGAGGGTCGAGCCAGCACAGCACCTGCCTCTGTCGTGTAGCGACCCCCATGGGGGGGAGCTCATCGATAACAGACACCGACTCTGATGGTGCTGCATATTCGTCGGGGTAGTTGTCATTCCTTCTACTACTCCTCCTGTTAGGTCTACGCTGTAATTAGACATCACTGAAATTTACGAAAACGTTAGGATTGGAACAGCGAGAACAGAGCTATCAAACACCAACAAGAGATACATTAGGCTGATACAAAAAAAAAAAAAAGAGTATGACAAAGATTACAAAAGAATAAACAAGATGATAGATTATTCCAAAAATTCGCAGGGGAATGTGTGGTTTCCTCCATAATATCGGTCACAGTCACTACGGTACACCCGAGAACCTATTCTCACCACAACCTTGGATAATCCTAAAATATCTTCAGCCTCGACAAAATCATCTTCACTTCACCCTCGACAGACCCCATCTCAACTACGCTCTCGACACAATCTTTAGGAGCATATGCTCTCCAAAAAATGCTTATTCATTACATCCTAATTTTCACTGCACCCATTTTACCACTGGCCTTTGTCCTGACTCACATAGCTATACCCTCATCTTCACAATCTTCAACACCATCGGCATTTCATGTGACTGAATCATTTTCAACTAACATCTTGATCGTCTAAAGTACATCCTGGACACCCCTGGCCTCTAAACTGATCCATTAGGGTTAGTTTTGAGGCAATCTTCGCCATACCCTGGATAGCACTGACCTTTGGCCTAAGTTAACCCTTTTAACTAAACTTTAGGATGATTGGCCCTAAAACTGCTCAGCTGAAATCTCTAGCTACCGAGCTGTGTAGAAAAAGAAAAAGAGTTAATCTTTAGGTGTAAGTCATCACCAATAGCAGCTTTATGCTTAAATACAGTGTGAATTCACTTCAATATCTCCTCGATTTTCTGCTGTACATGTTTAAGATTTAGAGAGCAGGCAGTACACAAAGGAATACAAACGAAAACAAACAGCAACGAACCACTGGGGTCCTTTCGATATGATGTTTATGTGAGCGGAAAAGATCACAAATGGAAACTTGCGTGAACAGCAGAAAGCTTTTTAACTAAGGAAACGCAAGCGAAGCCACTCGAGGCCTTGTGTAGGCTACTGCTAAACGCGCAGGTGTCGCTGGTGTCGTTTTCAATTACTCGTGTTGGTAGTTCCACGTGTAAACAATCCTGCCGGAGGAAAGTAATAATTTTGCCTCTTTAGAAGTAAAGCAGTTATGGTCAATATGTTACAATTATGGTTCATAAACTGAGAAATATGGTAGTATATACAACGAGCTGTGTGGAATATTGTCGAAAACAAATGAATTGTCATCAAGGAGTTCTCTGTGGGTTGCGGGTCGCAAAGAGGAATATGGTGGTTTATGCAAGTCATACGCTCGATTTTTGGAAAGAAGAAGAATGTGTGCTAACTGAATGTTGTAAACCTGAAATTACTCCTGCGACGCTACCGAATCTCAGGCATTTGCTTCTATCAAGGAAAAAAGCCCTGAACAGTAGGGCACCGCGTTTCTTTCTTCATTAACAAAACTGGTGATCATTTACTTATGATTATGAGAAATTACCCCACTGAAGAAGAAGAGTTTGAAATAACAACAAACGGTTCATCTAATGAATCCATCAGCGGAAGTTAAGAGTAGATGTCACGCTTGACTTTGGTTTAGTCTATAATGTTTCCAAATGATTGATAGTTGATACGTCATTCCACGTTTTCATTTATTTTCCGATTACTTACCACTTTAGTTGGCCACACATCGAAAGTTAAATTTGGATAATGAGCGATTTTGCCCTGAAATGGTAGTGTTGTAGTCAGGGAGTAGAATAAAAAAACATCTGCGGAGCCGTGATTGAACTAATTATATTTTGTTTTCGATACTTAAAACGCGATTATGGTGAGGTATATGAATGTAAATGTGGGAAGAAACATATTGCATCATCAGAAAGCTTTACCTTCTTCTCCATATAACTTGAGAAATGTAATGGCTGTTGTCGACATTTGCATCTCATAGCAGGGTGCAGTTTACGTCCCTGTAGATGCTAATGTAATCCATTGCATACCTGACCATGTGACGTCATACACTAGACGACGATATATATCTATACATCGGTATTGAAATATAAGATGAAAGTCAACAGAACGTATGAAAACCTCACCTAACTTACCTAACAGCCGAGATTTACCTTAAATTTCAATATAACCGTCGAAATATATCATGACGTCACGAGGCCTAGAATGCGATGGAATCCGCTCGGGTAGTTGGGCTTAGACGCCGTAAGCCTTAGAAATCTGAAAACTAAATCAAAACCCCTCCTTGACATTTTTTTCCACGGCTCGCGCATGCGCACTGGTTATATATTGACGTCATCACCTTTACGTCATAACACCTAGTTGCTATATGAGCACTGTTTCGTCACCTCCTGACACAAAATTAACGCTATGGCTAAACGTCTGGTAGAATTGAGAAAGATGCAACGCACTCAGTTGGCGAGAATTAATAAGGAAGATTTGATTGACTCCATATTGAATGCTGACGGAGATGATAATACGCCAATGTTGAGATCGTTGGAGGAGAAATTAGACACAGTTGTGGCGGAAGTGGCAGAGCTGAGAAGAGCGATATCATCACCAGACAGCTTCGTTGGGAAGAAGTTTGCTGAACTGCATGAGCGCGTGGACAAGCAAGCTGAAATTATTGCTAAACAGCAGCGTTATTTGGAGATGCTGGATCGTAAGGATCGGGAGATGAACGTGGTGGTGTTGGGGCTGCCAGACGAAGGTGAGGCGCTGGATGGCGCTACCACTGACCCTGACAAGCTGAATCGAGTCTGGGACAAGATGGGCGTAGGCGACGTGCAGTGTCAGATGAGGAGACTTGGCGCTGCAGGTGGCGACCGGCAACGTAACCGTCCCCTGCTGTTGACCATACGTGATCAAGACTCACGATCGCGAGTTCTCTCAAACGCCAAGCAACTCAAGACATCCGGTGGGAAGTACGCCAAGATATATGTCAAGAAAGATGTACATCCAGGTGTAAGGAAGGAGTGGCGACGACTGCGCGAGGCTGAGGAGCGTGAGAAGAGGAGGCCCGAGAATGCTGGCTGTGACATCAAGTTAGACACTCGGGAACGCAAACTCTACCGAGATGCAGACGTCATTGATAGCTGGAACCCGCAGTTTTTCTACTAGGCAGACCTCAGTGTACTAATGATATAAGAATTATTTCATGGAATGTCAATAGGGTTTGTACTAAGTTAGAGAAACCTGATATTTATAGTATGTTAAGTGGATTTGATATTATAGCGTTGAGTGAAGTAAAGACAACTCTACCTGTGTGTTTGCCTGGATATGTGAGCTACCAAGGCAAGCCAGTAGGCACTTCAGACCGAGGTGGTCTTGTGGTGCTTGTTAGGAACAGTTTGAGTGTTTTTGTACATAATGTTGATGTGGGTATTGGTGATCAAGTATGGTTGCAATTTAGCCTTATGGAGGAAGTTCTGTTTGGGTTTTGTTATGTTCCTCCTTGCGATTCACAATACTACTCTCACGATGCATTTGCCGCTCTTCATGAAAAGATAATGAGTAATTATATGAGGAATGGCTATGTAATTTTGGGTGACATGAATGCTAGGTTTGGTAGGGCAGTCCAAGAATTGGCTAAACTGTATGAATTGCCAGATATGACTATTTCCTACCCGGTCATTGATGATGATATCGATAGGATGAACGATAATGCTGAAATCCTGTCAACCATTTGTTTAGAAAACAGGCTAATACTACTGAATAATTTGAAGACCGAAGACAGGCATTTCCTAAGTAGCAAAACCTATAGGAAGCGTGATGTATGGGTGTCCGAGCTAGACACGTGCATTCTGTCCCCTGTGTTATTGCAATTATGTGATTTTGCAGTCATTAAGAGGACAGACTTACCGTCAGACCATGCCCCCATTACTGTAACACTGAGGCGTTCCAGGATAAGTTTGGACAATGTTCTTGCTAGAGCCTCCATGTTGGGGGATCACGCAGTGTTGCATGGCAATGCCGCAAATCATCAAGTGGCAATGAAACCAATTAGATTTAACGCCATTGTGAAAGAGAGACTATTAGAAAATATTGTATGTGCTAGTGTTCCTGTTTTACATGTATGTGATGATGTGAATGTCTATGCTAAACAGGTATCTGACGTGCTATATGAATGTGCAGAGCGTAGTCGTTGTTCATCAGGCACACGTGAAGATCAAGCTCAGGATGAGCAACAACTAGGTAGATGGGAAAGACTTTTGAGGGAAACTGATGATGCCAGGCTGTGGAAGGCCATCGACTGGAAGGGAGACTTCAGGGCGGGAAAGAACGACAACGAAACATGCCCGAGTGATGATGAATTTAAGATACATTTTGAACGTGTGTTGAATCCCGTCCCTGCACCTCCCCCCCTGGATGTGAGCACTGATGTAAGCATACCAGTATTAGACGACCCCATCACCCCTGCAGAGGTTGAGTGTCAGATCAAAAAGCTAAAGGTAGACAAGGCTTGTGGACCTGATGGGCTTAGTCCTGGTGTGCTAACCTTGTTGCCTGCACAGTGGTTGCTAACCATCACCTCGTTATTTAATGCGGTGTTTGCGTCTGGCGTGTATCCTGATTCATGGAGGAGAGCAACGTTATTTACTGTTTATAAGAGAGGGGATAAATCAGATACCAACAATTACAGAGGTATTAGTGTAATAAACTCACTTAGTAAATTGTATGATATGATCCTCTGCTGTAGATTGAACCAGTGGTTTCGCCCATTTCGTGAGCAGGCTGGAGCCCAGAGCAAGCGTGGGTGTACTGAGCATATTGCGTCACTGCGACTACTCACTGACGTGGCACATCGGCGAAAACTAAAACTTTTCGTTACTTTCGTAGATTTTAGTAAAGCTTATGACATGGTTCCTCGTGATAAATTATTTACTATCTTGAAAAGGTTGGGATGTGGTGCGAGAATGTTGGCGGCACTTGTAGCCATGTATCGTGTGACCGAGTCAGTGATTGGAGGGACCGTAATGACTGCTTCCATCGGGGTCAGGCAGGGCTCACCCACCTCTTGCCTTCTCTTTATAGTTTTCATGAACGAACTCATTAGAATGCTGAAGGAGAGGTGTGCACCCGATGGTTTCTTGGGATGGCTCCACTCTTTAGTTATGATGGACGACACTGTATTGTTATCAACAAGTAGAGAAGGAATGATAAATAAAGTAAGAATATTGAAGACATTTTGTGAAGAGTATGGTATGGTTATAAACGAGGACAAGACTAAATTTTTTGTGATTAGTGGCACAGATGATGACATGTTGCCGCTCCAGGTGGATGGGCTGGTTATTGGTTCTTGCTCGCATTATGTTTACCTGGGCTCCCCATTCACCAATGATGGTTCAGTGTCGTCTGCACTCAGGATACATGCCAGGTGCAAGATGAGTCATGTTTTAAAATTTGTATCATTTGTGAATAAGAATAACGATGTCCCTTTTGTAGTAAAGCGAAGAGTGTTTGATGCTGCCCTGATGTCATCAATACTATATGGATGTGAGTCATGGTTGGGAGGCGATGTGAAACCAGTGACAAAATTATACAACTGGACTATTAAGCGACTTCTGGGTGTGAGAAGAGCGACCCCGAATGATGTGTGTTACACTGAAATAGGGTATCCTTCATTGCCAGACCTGATTAGACGGAAACAGCATAATTTTTACTCTAAGATATCTGTGGAAAGATCCTTGCTATCTG
>JAUUEE010519911.1:0-11154 GCA_032361485.1 Panulirus cygnus | reverse complement strand
TATATATATATATATATATATATATATATATATAGCGTTAATGGGATGGCCTTGATTAGGGCCTCAGCTGCCCGTGCTGTCTCAGCTAACAAAAAAAAAAAATATTGAGAATGTAACTAAATGTCGTGAAGTTAATAAGACGTTTAGAATGTAACTGGATTTTGTGAATGTAACTGGATATGAAAAATGTGACTGCATATAGAGAATATAACCGGATGTTGAAAATGTAACAGGATGTTGAGAATGTAACTGGATGTTGTGAATGTAACTAGATGTGGAAACTATAACTGCATATTCAGAATGCTTACGGATGTTAAGAATGTGACTGGAGGAAGAGCATTATATGTCTTGCTATGGATGCACTGGTTGATGTTGACGAGTTCTTCCCTCAACACCAGTTGACTCTGGTTGATGTTGACGTGTCCCCCTTTCCTTCACCACCAGTACACACTGATAGATGTTGAAGAGTTCCCCTTCCCTCACCACCAGTAAAAACTGGTTGATGTTGAGGGGTTCCCCTTCCCTCACAACCAGTGCACACTGGTTGATGCTGACGAGTCCGGGTCTCCTACCCTCACCACTAGCACACACTGGTTGATGTTGACAGGTTCCCCTTCCCTCACCACCAACATACAAGGGTTGATGTTGACGGGTTCCTCTACCCTCACCACCAGTACGCACTTGTTGATGGGGATGGGTTCTCCTTCCCTCACCACCAGTACATACTGGCTGATGTTGACGGGTTCCCTTTCCCTCACCTCCAGTACATACTGATTGAAGATGACGGGTCCCCCTTCCCTCACCACCTGTGTACACTGGCTGATGTTGACGGGTTCCCTTTCCCTCACCTCCAGTACACACTGCTTGAAGATGACGGGTCCCCCTTCCCTCACCACCAGTGCACACTAGCTGATGTTGACGGGTGTCCCTTCCCTCACTACCAGGAAACACGGTTACTTGCCCTGCAGCAGCCCAAAAAACACTGCAGCCTTCTAAATGCACTTTTGCTATCAACACTCAGAAGCAAGGATGACTAGCATGTGCATTAAAAAAAAAAGTGCAAAACTTGCTTGATGCAACGTGTTTTCTCTCTCTCTCTCTCTCTCTCTCTCTCTCTCTCTCTCTCTCTCTCTCTCTCTCTGAATGCCATCAAGTTATGCCATCAAGTTCTTCAAATCATGTTATCCTCTAATTGAGAACACAAGGTAAAATGCACTATCTCCCGGGTGGAGAAAACACAAGACGTGACTGACTGTTCTGCTGACATACTAAATACAATAGATTTTTACATTTCTAAAAAAATGCAATTAAAAAACATTATTTCTAGATGTTTTAGAATGATTGTGACGCGAAATTCGGGATAATTGTCAAATCAACAATATAATTTCCACACTGAAGCAAATAATGGGAATCAAAAACATAAAAGAGAATCAGTAACAAATACGAATTTCTTAAATGTACATTCTATATAGAACAATATTCGGAACCCTTATGGCGTGATACAATATGACACAACGCACGAGAGTTTTTGAAAAATCTCCTGAGGTACGGTGCATTGTTGGTAAACCTGCCAGGGACTGCTGAGTTGCCAGTTACTCTGGAGCTTGTAAATGATAACCATTGCACAGTGGCTTTACGTGCAGGTTGTGCTTCATGAACCAGATTATGCTTTAGGATACAAAATACGCACTACAGCTGTGTTCACAGTAACACCACAGTCGTATCTACTCTTGCTACAGAAAGACTTGCAGTCACAGAGTATTAGATATATGATAAAGGCTGACCGGTCATGTGCCAGGTTGGTTAACTGCTTCATAGGAAAGTTAAACACGTTTCACCAGAATTTATTTTACTTTTAATTGTGTCAACAGTTACTGAAGGAACCCCCTGCCGCGAGGACACAGGTTAATCTTTTTGCCATGGATGTACACACAGTCTGGAGCAATGTGTGTGAGTTTGGACACGCTAACCCGCCTAACAATTTCACCATTGCTGAGGCCCACACAGCGTAGTGTGGTGATCGTTGCGCATGCATTCTCCAAGGTTTTCATAGTGTCTAACACAGATATGCTTCGAAATAACATTACTATCCATACTTTGCGCTCCGAAGCTCAACTCAGTGCAGGTTGAACCAGTTCTTTTCCAAAATATTCGATACATTGTATTCAGATAATTACTTCATGTGGTAAAAATCCATGCTAACACCCAACATTGTTTGTCTCACATGAGTGTCACTATCAATCTCCCACTCGAAGACCTACTGATCTTATTATCTGTCATGCTAAAGAAATATCATACGCATTCCCTGATTCATAACCATGCCAGTATATGCTTAATGTTATATCACTATTACGATACACAAATATTCTGTGTTTTTGTGTATGTGGTCTTATATTACTGGACGTTTACGTACGTACTTTGCATCATGTACACTTTGTAATGATGTGGGTTTATGTTGTTGCATCTCATTATGTAAGAAATCCCAAAACGGCACTGCGATTCGTTGGCTGTCATGCACAGATTGTGGGTAATGCTATGCTGTTTAAAGTCTTTCGTACTAACACTATGTATTCCCGTTTATAGACCGTTAGAAACGACATGTGGCCACAGAAAACATCATATTACTTTCACATACACACACACAAACACGCATACAGAAAGAGACGGGGGTACCAACCATACCAGTCATTGTTACGGGGCGTATCAAAGCCAAGTTTGCAGAATAATTTCTAAATGGGTACAGTAATAAGATTGATGTTTCTCCACAACTTCCTCAACTTGTACAGGATATCTTTTGGGTAGACGAAATTTGGTTAAGTTTAATGCCACCAAGACCCAGTTTCTGCCCATCTCTCTATCAAAACATTTCCTCACAACTTTCCTGTCTCCTTTGACGGTTCTGTAAGTCCACTTCTTGACTCAATGACCATAGTTACTACTGTAAGATCCACTCTATCTTGGAAACCCTACACTACGGAAATAGCTAAGTCTGCCTCTATGAAATTGGGTGTCCTGTTTATATATCAAATGTTCTTTCCTTCTGAGCAGTTGCTTCGTTTATAGAAAGGATTGGTCTGTCCTTGTATGGAGTACTGCTCTCACATTTGGGGGGTCTAATTCTGTTTTCTTACTTGAAGGAGTTAACTCGATAGCGGTCCGACTTACAAACTCCCCAATGTTAATTTCAAAACTTGACCCGCTTGCCCTATGAAGCAATGTTGGTCCACTTTCCCTCTTCTATGGATATTACTTTGTTTTTTTACTCCCCAGAGCTGGCTGCTTGTGTGTCCCCACCACTAGCTGTACCAAGCAATACTCAGCAAGCTGCTGCGTCACATGATTAATGTGTTGCCGTTGACAACTCAAGGATGGGCCGTTTTGATAACTGCTTCTTTCCCTACACCTCGAAGCTTTGGGAATCTCTACCTTCTCACATCTTTCCCAATAACTATGACCTGGCGCATTTCAAGACGTTTCTCACTTCCTTCAAATTTGTGAATACTTTCCCTTGTCTCTTCTTTTTCCTTTTCATAATCTCTCTATTTCAATTAAGGCCCGGCCATGGTGTGGACTTTTGCCCGTGACTGGAGCCTCCAACGTAAAATAAAGATGAAAAGAATTTGGATCACTGTTATCCAGATAAATTACAAAAAAAGAAGAAATGAAAAACTGCTGTTGGAATTACTTACTACGGTTAAGACTCGACTACTGAGTATAATAGAGTTCAAACTGCTGTTAAAACAGGAAAAATACTCTTTTAAATCCACGAATGAAGTGTTCACCTCTTAGGGAAAACAGATCATGAACGAAAGAAATGAAGGAAGATATCATTTCGAGCCAAAGCTAGCATACATGTCAAAGAATAATGTACTTAAAAAACGTTTGAACGATTAAACTTTCTTTAGCAAACCGTTTTGTGTTCTGGAAAGAAGAGGCGAATTATAAAACGTATAACAATAAATTCCCCACTCGGAAAATACATTTCTGAATTACTGGATGATGGTTAGTCCTTACCTGTCTCATCCATTTTGGTACTAGATGCAGGAATGACTGACTAACTCAACTGTCGTTCACACTTACCCATCCTATCTTGCAAGGAAAAAGAAAAGAAAATGCGGGTTAGTGAGAAGTGATCCCTCCGCACAGAATCCTAGACACAAATGACAAAAGCTGCCAGATATTGGTACAGTATTGCATGTACCCTGCAGGCGGGCGTACCACCAATACTGGCGTAACACTCCACCTTCTCAAGGTATCTGTTAACCAAGTGATCACCCTATATTCACACTATTGACAGAAGCAATTTACATTATCAGTGTGCAATGGGTGAAAATCAATCAAAACAAAAAAACTTGCTCAATATGTAGAGTACTTCAAATGACGTCTTAGTCTTCAGTCAACGTGCCTGGACTTCACTGATGATGACTTTGTTTACAGCTCTACCACGTCTTCACGTCCGCTGGAGGCAACACATACCCCTGGCCGCTGGAGGCAATACATCCCCCCCTGCTGCTGGAGGCAACACATCCCCCCCTGCTGCTGGAGTTAACACATACCCCTGGCCGTTGGAGGCAGCACTTCCTCCCGGCAACAACAGGAAACATATGCCCCCTTCCTTTTTGCATCTAGTAGGTAGAACTTAACATATGAAACAATGTAACTATGTAATGCATGTAATATCAACCCACTGGGGTCTGACTAAGACCCTTTGTGAGCCCTGTAATCCTTTGGCGTTACCGCTCACAGGATGAGTATGGGGTGCACAATAAATTTGCCGGGGTTTTCCCGGCACAAATCAAATCAATCCTTCCGCTGGAGACAACACATCCCCCGGCCGCTGGAGACAAGACATTCCAGGGGCTGGAGGAAACACATACCCCCGGCCGTTGGAGGAAACATGTCCCCCGACCGTAGAATACAACATAACCCCCCGGCCACTGGAAGAAACACATCCCTCCGGCCTCGGAAGGAAACATATCCCCCGGCAGCTGGAAACAACACATCCTCTCGGCTCCTGCAGGCAACACATCCCCCCCGGCCGCTGGAAGCAACACATTTCCCCCTCCCTCTAGAGGCAACACGTCCCCATGGCCGCTGGAGATAAATCACCCCGCCGACCTCTGGAAACTTCACGTCCCCCGCACGCAGGAGGCAACACATCCCTTCCGGCCGCTGGAGGCAACAAGTCCCCTTCGCCCTCTGGAGGCAATACTTCCCCCTCTCACAGCAGGCAACACGTCCCCTTCCCCCCACGCGCCCGCTAGAACATCTCCCCCGGCCGCAGGAGGCAACATATCCCATCAACGGCTGGAGGCAACATATCCACCCGCCGCTGGAGGCAACACATCCACTAGGTCGCGTGAGGCAACACATCCCCCGGCCGCTGGAGATAACACATCCCCCCACCAGGTGGAGGCAACACATTCCCCTACCCGCTAGAGGGAACACATCCCCGCCGGACTCAAAAGGCAGCACATCTCCCCGGCCACTGGAGGCAACACACCCACAGGACCATGGAGACAACACATCCCACCGGCCGCGTGAAGCAACACATCCCCCTGGCCGCATAAGGCAACACATTCCCCCGACCGCTGGAGGCAACACATCTCCCGCCTGCTGGAGGCAATATTTCCCCTCCGCCCGTTGTAGGCAACACCTTCCCCCGGCGTTGGAAGCAACACATTCCCCCCGCCCGCCAGAGGCAGCATTTCTCCTCCGCCCTTTGGAGTCAACACATACCCCCGGCCACTGGAGGAAGCACATCCCTCGGCCGATGAAGGCAACACTTTCACCCGGCCACTGGTCTCTTACCCTTAATTCATTATGCCATGTGTTTAATCCTGTATACGTATTTTTCGCACACACACACACACACACACACACACACACACACACACACACACACACACACACACACACACACACACACACACACTCCAGCCTAAAGCAGGTACTCGTTTATCAACCAACCCCATGGAGAGGATGAACACCTGCATTGAGTGTAGGCCGACAAAAATGACCAGGATTCGAACCCATGTGGGTTCAACCCTTGGCTGGCCCTTGGTAGGTCTTCGTCAGCATCACTGACCACTACGCCATGGAGATCCGTAAGTAAATGTACCCGTGGAAGACAGTGTGTGACACCCTTAATGTGTAATACCCTTGATATCTGACACCCTCAGTATGTGACAAGGGAACCTTTCCAGCTGAAGCTTGTGACAAGGGAACACTCCAAGCTGAAGCCTGTAACAAAGGAAGCTTCCTAGCTGAAGTTTTTGACAAGGGAATCTTCTCAACTGAAGCTTGTGACAAGAGAAACTTCCTTTCTTAATCTTGTGACAAGAGAATCTCCCCAGCTGAAGCATGTGACCGAGGAACCTTACCAGTTGAAGCCTATGACAATGGAAGGTTCCTAGCTGATGCTAGCGAGAAGGGACCCTTCCCAGCCGAAGCCTTTGACATGGGATGCTTCCCAGCTGAAGCCTGTGATTTGAGAAGCTTCCCAGCTGATGTCTGTGACAAGGGAACCTACCAAACTGAAGCGTGTGATAGGGAAACTTTTCCTCCACAAGCCAGTGACAGGGGAACCTTTCCAGCTGAAGCCTATGACAAGGGAGCCCTCCCAGCTGATGCCTGTGATAAGGTAAGCTCCGCAACTGAAGCTTGTGACAAGAGAACCTTCCCAGCTTAAGCTTGTGACAAGGCAACCTTTCCAGCTGAAGCTTGTAACAAGGGATCCTTCCTAGCTGAAGCCTGTGACAAGGGAACCTTCCCAGCTGAAGTCTGTGACAAGGAATCCTTTCCAGCTGAAGCTAATGACAAGTGAACCTTTCCAGCTGAAGCCTGTGACAAGGGCAGCTTCCTAACTGAAGCCTGTGATATGACATGTTTCCCAGCAGAACCTGTGACATGGCAAGCTTCCCAGCTGAAAGGCTGTGACATGTGAAGCTTTCTAACTGATACATGTGACATGAGATGCTTCCCAGCTGAAGATTTTAACATGGGAACCTTCCCAACTGAAGCTTGTGACATAAGAAGCTTCCCAGCTGAAGCTTGTGACAAGGAAAGCTTCCCAGCTGATGCTTGTGACACCAAGCTTCTCAACTGAAGTTTGTGGCCAGGGAAGCTTCCCATCTGAAGCTTGTGTCAAAGAAAGCTTCTAAACGTGTTCACACTGTGGTTTGTCATCCCTGAGTAGGCCGAGCCCCATTAAAGTTACCGTAAGTATGTCCCACCCAAGGCGAGCAACCAAGTTTTCCGGGCGTTACAGGACACTTTAGCCCAATGCCGGTGTACCTATAATCTGTCGCAAAGCGCGCGATTCAAGATCTTTTTTTTCCTAGTGATCAAGCAGAACCAGGACTCCTCTAGGCGAAACGTTGCTAAACAGGCAACAAGTCACGACGGGCAAAGATTGAAGGTGATCACGTTGGCAAAATAAAGATTATAGAAATATAAAAGAATAAATGTTTGGTCAGGAGAGAATTATATACGTTTATGAACAGCAGGTGGCAATGGAAGACGATAGAGCCCAATGAGTACAGGGAGACGGTGAGACTAATGTCAGACAGTAGGGAGACAGACCTCCTTAGCGCGTCTTTACACTTCGTTACAACCATTGGTGGGTATTTCACTAAATACATGCGTGTCATGCATAAATCTGTAACTCCTTAAGACCAATGTGTATAGCCCTGAACACAGTAGCTGAAACTGTATCCTTCTATACGAAAGACTGTAAACAGTATTTGAGACTGTATATGAAAGACTGTAAACACAGTAGCTGAGACTGTCTCCTTTACGAAAGATGATATCATCAAAACGTTCACACTAGGAAGAGGGAACCTATTGTCGTGGATAGTGGGCGTTTGTATTTGGTGGGAAGCCTCTCCTTCACCCAAGCCATACATAGTTCTTCTGAAGCGTGATCCTTGGCGTAAGGGTTCCACACTAAACGTTTCGCTGGTCCACGTTGAGAGTTACGCCAAACATGAGAACGATCATATTTCTGCCGTAGAATATGATCCCAAAAACTTCATGGCCACTTTTGTCAGTCCCGCAGGGCGGTGACTGTGCAGCAGCTCAGTTATCTGTTAAGCCCAGGACCTAAGCATGGGTATATCGTATCCCCGCCATAATAAAAACTTACATAAGAAACAGACGCACCTTTACTTAGCACCTTGAACTGGCCAAGGATATGTATGGAACAGACACTCTTGTCAAACAGCTTGAGCTGGATATGAATATCTTAGGAACTGACATGTGCAGGATTCTAGCAGCTTTAATCTAAATTGTATCACTAAATGTAGCAGAAAGGTCATTAGTTCTGTTGGATGAAAGATTAATTTTGCTGCAGACCTTTATACTATTTACAGTCAGCTTGACTTTTAGAGTCGTGCTTTCTTCGCACTTTATATATTTTTTTTTTTGAACAAGAACATGATAGACAAGGTCCTTCAGCTGACTGACATAAGAACGCCTGGAAAATATGCTTCCGGAGAAGTTGTCAGTCAAGAGTCTTGGGGCGTCAGAGACGGCAGTGTAGGAGGTCGTTGGATCTTAAGGCTGCGACAGGAAGCTGTCAAAACGGCCGACGCCCTTGAGTTGCCAAAGGCCACGCGGTAAACACGTGACGATGCAGCAGCCCACCGAGTACTGCGTATCTAAGCTAGTGGTGGTGGGGGCGGCACACAAGCAGCCAGCGAGCTCTCGGGAGCAAAAAGAAAGTAATACTTATAGAAAAGGGAAAGTGAACCAACACTGCGGTGTAGGGCAAGCAGGGTTAAAAAAGTTTTAAGTCTGCCTTGGAAGAATTTATAAGACTCCTTTCCACTCAAAGTCTCTCAAGTATAATGTCAAAATTATGACACTGTCGAAGGAAAAGTAACAACAATTTCTCCCCAGTGTAAAACTATCAGCTGCGACAGAAAGTTGTCGCTTCCTCAACTGCCGATGTTCTCACTGTCGTTTGATATAACAAGTAGAGACAGAGTTTTCGAAACGCGATAATTTGTTCTTGTCCAAGAATAAGTTGTCATAGAACGCATTGGTATGTTTTACATTAATTCAGTAACATAAGCGAGAAGGAAGGACTGTATTAAAAGGTTGTAGTGTCACATCAGCCTGACACAGAACTGTATGTTTTTCTTTCAGGTGACACTGTCGTGTGACGAAAATTGTTAAGATCTTACCCTTAGCGGGTGGGCTATGGCTGTCACCATACCCCTAAACATACTCTGATGTTTTCCTTCAATTCAAATCTATTTTCTCATGGCAAAGGGGTGTGTGAGGTCAATCCAACCTCCTGTCATATCAATTGATTATTTAAAAAGTTTTCTCTTTATTCTCACAAATGCAGGAAGCTCACTTCCTCTTTCCTCTCTTGTGTTTGGTTAATATATATTTAGTGCGATCCAGACGCTAGAGGCGACCACCACACGTGCCTGGCACCAGTCCCTGTCAAAAGTCGTGGTGCCGTATACAGTCGTAACTATGATACAAATATCAAAATTCTTAAAATGATGAACTCAGCTTAAATTAGGTTTCTAACAGATTACCACGCACCAGCAAAGGTATTACTAAACTTGAAAAGATAATGACAAAAAAGCCTTAAGAATCATACTTGGCTGGCTGAAGACTGCTAAAGCACTCAACATGCTGAAAGAACTCGATATACCCAGAACTGAGGGCAGAATACTTTAAATCAATCTGATGATAGGAGTGAAACTTCTGACTGGTGATTCAGATGATGTTGTCTTTAAAGAATGGTTAAACAATATATGCCATGGCACAAGTGAATCTAAAAGGTTCCAAATAACAGCCAATCACATGACAATGTTTGGAGTTAATAATTTGTATAAAAGTAGGAAGCAGCAACATTACCTACCGTCCTGGCAAATACGAGTAACTCCCTTTGATATCACTGTACATACTTATCCCCCTATGAAACTAATACCTTTCAAGCTTCACCTTCAACACTTAGCCAAAACCAGTGCTCTTGAATATGCAGAAAAACTCCAGATTGAAAATTACATAGCTTAGTGCATCTACACTGACGCCTCTCTCAACTCTGCCATTAGGAGAGCAGGTAGTGCTGCCATTGTGATCCAGCCCAGTGATAATGAATTAGAGAAAATTGTTAAGAATAAACAATTGGGCATCTAACCAATAAACAGAATTGTCTGTCATACTCATCGCTCTTGTGCTTCTTAAAATAACTGCCTCAGACAGATAAATCATCTCTGATTCTTTATCTTTACTACTTGCCCTTAACATCCTGAGATCAGAATGCTCATGTTTTGGTCTCTGAAACCAGTGAAAAATATTCAGATATTATTGGTTAATGGATTCAAATAAATATTCTATGGATTCGCTCTCATATAAGCCTGAGTTAGCATGAAAACCTGATGCTTCGGACAAACTTGCAATTAGTAAGGAAGCTATTGAAAACAACATTGGGTTGTCAATCAGAAGCCTCGAAACTTTAATTAGGAAGGAACTTACAGACCTCTCTCAGGCAACTAGACGAGTTCAGATAAGCACAAGCAAATACATTTTCCATCACAGTAAAATGTGTAAAGTAAATTATGTATATGAAGAGAGCAATAAGCTCATCACATTACATAATGTAATTGCTATACTCGATTTAGGCTATGGGTACTACTGCAGCTTTGGCCTATATTAAGATGTTAATCATGTGAATTGTAAATATTTTGGCCAAAGATTTGGACAAAAACTAGAATACTATCTTAGAATGGAAAAAATCTAGAGCCTTTTAGAGAAACGTTTAAAAAAGCCCATGTAGGAAATGTCACAACACCTCATTGTTAATAATAAGATTCTTGATATTTCAAATAATGTAACCAGTTTTTCCATCTAGTCAGTAAAACTGACCCTACGAAAGAGTTTGTAATGCATTTATGTAGCTTATATATGATCCAATTTTGTAACAGTTAATGTATCAGTGTAGATGAAAATCTAGCCAGTAAGGTCTAATGAAGACCCTTTGTGACCTCTTTAATCCTTTTGCGCTACCACCTATAGAATGACCTTGAGGTACACACTAAAGCACGTGGTAATACTGGCACATTTCACGTCTAAACATTTTGCTGTACTTTGGAAGTTCATTTTTTCTATATTATCTGAGATGATGTATAT
>JAUUEE010508836.1:0-11169 GCA_032361485.1 Panulirus cygnus | reverse complement strand
ATAGGTATTACTTTGGCTTTTGCTCCCGAGAGCTGGCTGCATGTGTGCCCCCACCACTATTTAGACCACGGAATACTTGGCAAGCTGCTGCGTCACATGATTATTGTGTGGCCATCGGGAACTCAAGGGTGTGCCGTTTTGATAACTGCTGCTTTCCGTACACGTCGAAGCTTTGGAACTCTCTACCTTCTCATGTCTTTCCCAATAACTTTGACCTGGATCATTTCAAGAGACATGTTTTTCACTTTCTCAGAAATTTGTAAATACTTTCCGTTTGTTTTTCCCCCTTTCTCAATTCTCTATATTTCTATTTGGGCCCGGCCTCAATGTGGACTTTTGTCCGTGACTGGAGACTTCAACATAAAAAAAAAACATGAGGGACACACACCAAAGCCCCACACCAGAGATTCACACAAAAGCACGACACCAGGGACACAGACCAAAGCCAAACACCAGGGACACAGATCAATCAACCGCATTAGGGACTTACACGAAAGCACCACACCAGGAAGGCAAACCTAAGCACCACACTAGAGACACAGATCATAGCACCACTCCAGGGACACAGAGTAAAGCAACACACCAGGGCCATAGAGCAAATCACAACACTAGAGACATAGACCAAAACACCATACCAGGGATTCAGACCAAAGACCCACACTGGGGAAAAAGACCAAAGCACCACACCAGGGAAACAGACCAAAACCCCACAAAAGGGACACAGAGCAAAACATCACAACATGGACACTGACCAAATTATCAAACCAAGAAGACAGACCAAAGCACCACAACAAGGACTCAGACCAAAGTCCCATTCCAGGGACAGACCAAAGCCTAATACCAAGGACACGGACCAAAGCCCCATACCAGGGATACAGACCAAAGCCCACATCAGGGACACAGGCCAAAACCCCACAACAGGGACACAGACCAAAGCACCACACAAAGGACACACGCCAAAACATTATAACACGGAAAGAGACTAAAGCCACACACCAAGGAGTGAGACCAAACCCCACACTAATGACCAAACCACCACAAAAGAAACACAGACCAAGGCCCCCATCAAGGACAAAGATTAAAGTCCTACACCAGGGACGCAGACCAAAGCCCTACACCAGGGACACAGACCAAACCACATAGCCAGAGACACAGACCAAAGCCCCAAACCAGGGAGAGAGACCAAACCCCACACTAGTGACCAAACCACCACAAAAGAAACACAGACCAAAACACCACACTAGGGACTAAGACGATAACACTACACCAGGGACACACACCAAATTAACACACCAGGAACAGAGATGAAAGCACCAAACTGAGGACATAAACCAAAGGCCTACACCAGGGACTATGACCAGAACACCAGAAAATGGACACAGGACAAACTCCTAGATCAGGGATCAAAGTGACACACCAGAAACACAGATTAAAGCCCCACATCAGGGACAAAGACTAAAGCACCACACGAGGGACAAAGACCAAACCACCACTCCAGGGACACAGAGTAAAGCACCACACCATGAACTCACAGCAAACCACCACACAAGGGACACAGACCGAAGCCCCACACAAGAGATACAGATAAATCAACTGCACCAGGGACGCACACCAAAGCCCCACACCAAGGACTCACACCTAAGCACCATGCCAGGGACACAGACCAGCCCCATACCAGGGATTCAGACCAAATCCCCACACCAGGGACAGAGAGCAAAACACACAACATGGACACTGACCAAATCAGCAAAGCAAGTAGACAGACCTAAGCACCACACAAAAGACACAGACCAAAGTTCCACACCAGGGACACAGACCAGAGCACCACACCAAGGAATCAGAGCAAAGTCCCACACCAGAGACACAGACCAAAGCACCACAAAAGGGACTCAGAGCAAAGTCCCACACCAAAGACAAACGAAAACCCCACATCAGGGACACAGACCAAAGCCCCATTCCACCAAAGCACCATACTAGGGATACACCAAAACATCATAACACGGAAAGAGACTAAAGCCACACACTAGTAACAAAACCACCACAAAAGAAGTACAGACCAAAGCCTCACATCAGGGACAAAGCCTAAGGTCCCACTTCAAGGACTCACACCAAGCACCACGCCAGGGACAAAGACCAAAGCACCACACCAGGGGCTAAGACGATAACACTACACCAGGGACTAAGACGACAACACTACACCAGGGACACAGAAGAGTGTCCCACACTAGGGATGCACACCAAATTAAGACACCAGGAACAGAGACGAAAGCACCAAACTGAGGACATAAACGAAAGGCACACACTAGGGACTATGACCAGAACACCACAAAATGGACAAAGGAGAAATTCCTAGATCAGGGACCAAAATGACACACCAGAAACACAAATAAAAGCTCCACACCAGGGACACAAACCAAAGCTCCCCCCACCAGGAAATCACACAAACCACCACGACAGGGACACAGACCAAAGCACTACACCAGGGACTCACACCAAAGCACCAAACCAGGGACACAGACCAAAGCCCACACCAGAGACACAGGCCAAAACCCCACAACAGGGACACAAACCAAAGAACCACTCCAGGGACACACACACCAGAACAATATAACATGGACACAGACCAAAGCCCCATACCGGACATACCAAAGCACCACAACAAGTACACAGACCAAAGCACCAAACCGGAGACTCAGAGGAAAGCACCACACCTTGGACACAGACCAAAGCAACACACCTGGATCACAGACCGAAGCCCCACACCAGGGTTAGAGACTAAAGCCCACACCAGGGACTATGACCAAAACGCCACGAAATGGACACAGAAGAAATTCCCACATCAGGGACAAACACCAAAGCACCACAAGAGGGACAGAGACCAAAGCACCACGAAAAGGATTCGCACTAAAGCATAACACACCAGGAACACAGACCAAAGCCACACACTTGGGACAGAGATCAAAGCCACACGCCAGGGACACAAACCAAAGCACCACACAAGAGACTCAGACGAAAGCCCCACACCAGGGACACAGACCAAAGCCTCACTCCAGAGTTACAGACAAAAGCCCACACAAGGGACTATGACGGAAGCACTACACCAGGGACACAGAAAAGAGTCCCACACTAGGGACGGAGACAAAATCAACACATCAAAGACAGAGACTAAAGCACCAAACTGAGGACATAAACCAAAGGCCCACTCCAGGAACTATGACCAGAACACCACAAAATGAACATAGGACAAACTCCTAGATCAGGGACCAAAGTGCCACACTAGGGACACAGACCAAAGCACAACACCAGGGACACAGACCAGAAAACCACAAAAGGAACATAGACAGAAGCTCCACACCACGGACACAGACCAAAGCTCCACACCAGGGACTCAGACCAAAGTCTCACACCAGGGAAATACCAAAGCACCACAACAGGCACTCAGACCAAAGCACCACACCAGGGACACAGACCTAAGCACCACACCAAGGACTCAGACCAAAGTCCCACATCAGGGACAAAGACCAAAGCTCCACACCAGGGATATAGACCAAAGCCCCACACGAGGGACAAAGACCAAACCACCACTCCAGGGACACATATTAAAGCACCACACCATGAACTCACAACAAACCACCACACAAGGGACACAGACCGAAGCCCCACATGAGGGACACACAGCAAAGCATCACACTAAGGACACAGACCAAAGCCCCACACAAGGGACACAGATCAAAGCACCACACTAGGGACTAAGACTAAAGCACCACACTAGGGACATAGACCAAATCATAACACTAAGGACACAGACCAAAACAGCACACCAGGGATTCAGACCAAAGCCCTACACTAGGGACACAGACCAAAGCACCACATCAAGGAATCAGACGAAAGCACCACACCAGGGACACAGACCAAAACTCCACAAAATGGACACAGAGCAAAACGCCACAACATGGACACTGACCTAATCACCAAACTAAGTAGACATACCAAGGCACCACAAATAGGACTCAGACCAAAGTCCCACACCAGGGACAGACCAAAGCACCACACCAGGCGCTCAGACCCAAGTACCACACCAGGGACACAGACCTAAGCACCACACCAAGGACTCAGACCAAAGTCCCAAAACAAGGACACAGACTGAAGCACCAGACCAAGGACTCAGACCAAAGTCCCACACCAGGGACAGACCAAAGCACCGCACCAAGCACTCAAAGCAAAGCACCACACCAGGGACACAGACCTAACCATCACACCAAGGACACAGACCAAAGTCCCACACCAGGGACACAGACCAAAGCACCACAACAGGGATTCAGACCAAAGTCTCACACCAGGGATACAGACTAAAGCCAACATCGGGGACTCAAACCAAAGTAACACACCAGGGACAAAGAACAACGCCCCACACCAGAGACACAGGCCAAAGTACCACAACAGGGACACATACCCAAGTACCACATCAGAGACAGAGACCAAATTATCACATCAGGGTCACAGACCAAAGCACTACACTGAGGACACAAACCAAAGTCCGAAACCATGGACACAGGCCAAAGAACCACGCCAGGAACTCACAGCAAAACACCAGACGAGGGAAAAAGACCAAAGCACTACACTAGGTATTCAGACCAAAACACCAAAAACGGACCACAGACCAAAATCCCACTCCAGGGACACAGACCAAAACTCACTACAGGGACACGGACCAAAGCCCCATACCAGGGATGGAGACCAAACCCCACATCAGGGACACAGGCCAAAACCCCACAACAGGGACACAGACCAAAGCACCACACAAGGGACACACACCAAAACATTATAACACGGAAAGAGACTAAAGCCACACACCAAGGAGTGAGACCAAACCCCACACTAATGACCAAACCACCACAAAAGAAACACAGACCAAGGCCCCCATCAAGGACAAAGATTAAAGTCCTACACCAGGGACGCAGACCAAAGCCCTACACCAGGGACACAGACCAAACCACATAGCCAGAGACACAGACCAAAGCCCTAAACCAGGGAGAGAGACCAAACCCCACACTAGTGACCAAAACACCACAAAAGAAACACAGACCAAAGCACCACACCAGGGACAAAGATTAAAAGTCCCACACCAGTGACAAAGACGAAAGCACCATATCAGGGAGTCGCACCTAAGCACCACACCAGGGATACAGACCAAAGCCCCACACCAGGATCACAGACCAAAGCGCCACACTATGGGCGCAGACCAAATCATCACATGCAACAGAGTTACAGACTAAAGCCCACACCAGGAACTATGGCCAAAATGCCACAGAATGGACACAGAACAAATTCCCACATCAGGGACAATCGTCAAAGTACCACAACAGGGAAAGAGACCAAAGCGCCACACCAGGGACACAGACCAAAACCCCACAACAGGGACATAAACTAAAGCACCACATCAGGAACTAAGACGATAGCACTACAACAGGGACACAGAAAAGAGACCCGCACTAGGGGCGCACAACAAATGAACACACCACGGACAGAGACGAAAGCACCACACTGAGAACATAAACCAAAGGGAAAATGACCAGAACACCACAAAATGGACACGGACAAATTTTTGGATCAGGGACCAAAGTGCCACATCAGAGACACAGACCAAAGCACCACAACAGGGATTCACACCAAAGCATAACACACCAGGAACACAGACCAAAGCCACACACCACGGACACAAACCAAAGCACCACACAAGAGACTCAGACGAAAGCATCACACCAGGGACACAGACAAAAGTAACACACCAGGATCATAGACCAAACCACCTCACCTGAATCAGACGATAGCACCGCACCAGGGACAGAGACCAACGTCTCACACCAGGGTTACAGACTAAAGCCCACACAAGGGACTATGATCAGAACGCCACAAAATAGACACAGAACAAATTCTCGTATCATGGATAAACCCCAAAAACCACAACAGGGACAGAGACCAAAGCACCACACCAGGTACATAGACCAGTGCACCACAAAAGGGGCTAAGACGGAAGAACTACACCAAGGACACAGAAAAAAGCCTCACACTAGGGACACACACCAAATAAACACAGCAGGGACAGAGACCAAAGCACAACACTAAGGGCATAAACCAAAGGCCCACAGCAGGGACTATGACCAGAAAACCAGAAATTCCTAGATCAGGGACCAAAGTGCCACACCAGGGAAACAGACCGAAGCAACACACCAGGGACACACACTAAAGCACCTCACTAGAATCAGACGAAAGCACCACAACAGGGACACAGACCAAAACACCACAAAAGGATACAGGCCATAGCTCCACACCAGGGACACAGGTCAAAACTCCACACCAGGAACTCACACCAAACCACCACACCAGGGACACAGACCAAAGCAGCTTAACAAGGACACAGACCAAAGCACCACAACAGGGATTCACGCCAAAGCATAACACACCAGGAACACAGAATATAGCCACACACATTTTACAAAGATCAAAGTCCAACGCCAGAAACAAAGACTAAAGCCCCACACCAGAGAAACAGACAAAAACACCACACCAGGGACACAGACCGAAGCAACACACCAGGGCTACAGACTAAAGCCCACACAAGGGACTATTACCAGAACGCCACAAAATGGACACTGAACAAATTCTCACATCAGGGACAAACACCAAAGCACCACAACAGGGACACAGACCAAAGCAATACAGCAGGGACACAGACAAAAGCACCAGAGCACCACACCAGGGACTATGACGGAAGCACTACACCAGGGACATAGAAAAGAGCCCCACACTAGGGACACACACCAAATTAAAACACCAGGAACAGAGACGAAAGCACCACACTGAGGACATAAACCAAAGTTCTACACCAGGGACTATGACCAGAACACCACAAAATGGACAAAGGAGAAATTCCTAAATCAATGACCGAAGTGCCATGCCAGGGACACGGACCAAAACACCTCAAAAAGGGACACAGACCAAAACTCCACACCAAGGACACAGACCGAAGCCCCACATGAGGGACACAGATCAGTCACCCACACAAGAGGACTTAGACAAAAGCACCACACCAAGGACCCAAACCAAAGCACTACACCAGGGACACAGACATAAGTACCACACCAGGGCCATAGAGCAAAGCGCAACACTAGGGACACAGACGAAAACACCACACCAGGGGACTCCGACCAAAGCCCAACTCTAGGGAAACAGACCGAAGCACCACATCAGGAAAACAGACCAAACCCCACACCAGGGACACAGACGAAAACAACACAACATGGACTCTAACCATATCACCAAACCAAGTATACAGACAAAAGTACCACTCCAGGGACCCAGACGAAAGCCCCACACCAGGAATACAGACCAAAACACCACAACAGAGACACAGACCAAATCACCAAACCAAGTAAACAGACCAAAGCACCACGCTAAGGACTCAGACCAAACCCCCACACAAGAGACGGACCAAAGCACCACACTAGGCACACAGACCAAAGTACCACACCAGGGACACAGACTTAAGCACCACACCAAGGACTCAGACCAAAGTTCCACACCAGGGACACAGAACAAAGTACCAAACCATGGACACAAACCAAAGCACCACACCAGGGACACATACCAAATTAACACATCAGGGTCAGAGACTAAAGCACCACACTAAGAACACAAACCAAGGTGCCACACTATAGACACAGACCAAAGAACCACGCCAGGAACTCACACCAAATCACCAGACGAGGGACAAAGACCAAAGCACAACAACAGGGATTCAGACCAAAGCACCAAAAATGGGACCCAAACTAAAGTACCACACCAGGGACTCATACCAAAGCACCACACCAGAGACACAGACCAAAGCACCACACTAGAAACATCAAAAAACCATAACACAGACAGAGACCAAAGCCCCACACCAGGGAGAGACCAAACCCCTCACAGGCGACCTAACCACCACAAAAGAAACACAGACAAAAGCCCCACATCAGGGACAAAGCCTAAGGTACCACACCAGGGACAAAGACGAAAGCACCCCATCAGGGACTCACACAAAAGCACCACACCAAGGACACAGAAGAAAGTCCCACACCAGGGACACAGACCAAAGCACCACATCAGGGACACAGACCAAAGCCATAAATCAGGCATACAGACCAAACTAAACATTAGGATCACAGACCAAAGAACCACGCCACGGACACAAACGAGCTCGCCAAACGAGGGACTCAGACCAAAACGACGCAAAAGGGACACAGATAAAAGCCCCACAACAGAGACTCACACCAAAGCATCACGCCAGGGATACAGACCAAAGCACCATACCACACACCAGGGACATAAACCAAAGAACCACACCAGCGGCACAGACCAAAGCACCAGATGAGCGACAAAGACCAAAGCACCAAAACAGGGATTCGGATCATAGCACTAGACCAGGGAATCAGACAAAAGCACTACACCAGGGACACAGACCAAAGGAGTACACCAGGAACTCAGACAAAAGCACCACACCAAGAACACATCTGAATGCACCAACTCAGTAGGGACTTAGACCAAAGCACCACACAGGAAAAGCACACCAAAGCACCACTCCAGGAACTTAGACTAAAGCACCACACAAGAGACTCAGACCAAGGCACCACACAAGAGACTCAGACCAAGGCACCACACCATGGACATAGACCAAAGAACCACACCAGGGACTTAGACAAAAGTACCGCACAAGGGACTGATATCAAACCACCACCCCAGGGATATAGACCAAAGCACTTCACTAAGAACACATATGAAAGCACCAACACAGTAGGGACTCAGACCAAAGTATCAATTCAGGGAAACAGACCAAAGTACCACGCCAATGACATGGAACAAAGGCCTACACCAAGGACGCAGACCAAAGCCTCACATCAAAAACAGACATAAGCACCACATCGGGGACACAGACAAACGCCTCACACCCGAGACAAAAAACAAAGCACCACATCAGGGACACAGACCAAAGAAATACTCTAAGTACACATACCAAAGAACCAAACTAGGAACAAAGACTATAGCCCTATTCCAGGGACACAGACCAAAGAAATACTCTAAGTACACATACCAAAGAACCACACTAGGGACACAGACTATAGCCCTATTTCAGGGACACAGACTAAAGCACCAAAGCAGGGACTCAGATCAAAGCCCCACACTTAGGACACATACCATAGCACCACGACAGGGACAGACACCAAAACCTCACACTAGGGACACAAACCATAGCACCACACTAAGGAATGAGACCAAAGCCTTAAACCAGAGACACAGACCAACGCACCAAACCAGGAGCAAAGACCAAAGCACCACACCAGGGACACAGACTAAAGCACCACACTAGGGAAAAAGTCCAAAGCCCCACACCAGGGAGAAACACCAAAGCACAACACCATGGAATCAGACCAAAACACCACAAAAGGGACTCAGACCAAAGCATCACACCGGGGACACAGACCTAAGCCCGATATCAGGGACGCAGAACAAAGCACTACACCAGGGACACAGACCAAAGAATCAAACCATACGAGGGACACAGTCCAAACCACCAAACCAGTGACTCAAAACAAAACCCCACATTAGGGACACAGACCAAAGCACCAAAAAAGTGACTTGGAACAAAATCCCACACTAGGGACACAGAACTTAGCATCACAAAAGAGACAGACACCAAAGTACAACACTAGGGACAAAGTCCAATGCCCCACACCAGGGACCCACACCAAAGCACCACATGAGGGACACACACCAAAGCCCCACAGCAGAGACCTACACCAAAGGACCACATGAGGGACACACACCAAAGCCCTACACCAGGGACCCAATCTAAAGCACCACATGAGGGACAGACACCAAAGCCCTAAACCAGGGACCCACACCAAAGCACCACATGAGGGACACAAACCAAAGCCCCACACCAGCACCAACACCAAAGCACTACATAAGGGACACACACCAAAGCCCCACACCAGAGACCCACACCAAAGCACCACATGAGGAACACACACCAAAGGCCTACACCAGGGACCCACACCAAAGCACCACATGAGGGATACACACCAAAGCTCCACACCAGGGACCCACACCAAAACTCCATATGAGGGTCACACACCAAAGCCCCATACCAGAGACCCACACCAAAGCACAACCTGAAGGACACACACCAAAGCTCTACACCAGGGACCCACACCAAAGCACCACATCAGGAAAACACACCAAAGCCCCACACCAGGGACACATACCAAAGCACCACCTGAAGAACACCCACCAAAGCCCCACACCAAGGAACCAACACCAAAGCACCACATGAGGGACACACACCAAAGGCCCACACCAGGGACCCACACCAAAGCACCATTTGAGGGACACACACCAAAGCCCCACACCAGAGAGCCACACCAAATCGCCACGTGAGGGACACACACCAAAGTCCCACACCAGGCACCCACACCAAAGCACCATATGAGGGACACACACCAAAGCCCCACACCAGGGACCCACACCAGGGACCCACACCAGGGACCCACACCAAAGTACCACATGAGGGACACACACCAAAGCCCCACTCCAGGGACCCACACCAGGGACCCACACCAAAGCACCACATGAGGGACACACACCTAAAGCCCCACACCAGGGACCCACAACTAAGCACCACATGAGTTACATACACCAAAGCCCCACACCAGTCACCGAAAACAAAGCACCACATGAGGGACACACACCAAAGCCCTACACCAGGGACCCACTACAAAGCACCACATGAGGGACCCACACCAAAGCCCCACACCAGGGACCCACACCAAAGGACCACGTGAGGGACACACACCAAAGGCCCACACCAGTGACCCAAACCAAAACACCATATGAAGGACACACACCAAAGCCCCACACCAGAGACCTACACCAAAGCACCACATGAGGGACACACACCAAAGCCCTACACCAGGGACCCACACCAAAGCACCACATCAGGGAAACACAATAAAGCCCCAAACCAGGGACCCACACCAAAGCACCACCAGAAGAACACACACCAAAGCCCCACATCAGAGACCCATACCAAAGCACCACATCAGGGAAAGACACCAAAGACCCACACCAAGTACC
>JAUUEE010497759.1:0-11207 GCA_032361485.1 Panulirus cygnus | reverse complement strand
GGTGCTCTGCGTGGGCATGGTGGCTCTGGATGGGACAGGGAGAGCTTCAGGCCAGCGGACATTCCCATCTGGAACCTGCTCTGGGGCTGGAGATGGTTTGGGGCCTGCAGGGAATGGGAAATGGAGTGGTTTGGCTGTGGGAACAAGCACACCTGAGGCATTCCTCCAGCCTCAGCCCTGTCTTCAGGTGATCCACATTGCCCAGTGCTCCCCAGTGTCTGCAGTGACTGCAGATGCCAATCACCTGCCTGCCCTTGACTCCAAATCCTTCCACAATAGGTTTCTCCTTGAGCCAGGTCTTATGAGCTCTCAAGAACTTATCACACCGGAGATAGTCCAGATACCCCGAAAGGCATAAAATTAGCAGCATGGTTTCTGAGGTTGTATTGGAAACAGAAAAAGTTTTACTAAAAGGCAAAATAAGAAATCTCTTGCAGAGAAAAAGAGAGCTAGGGCTAAGACGTTCTTGGTCCTGCTAAAACACTTCACAAAAGCCATAATTTCTTTTGTTCTCTTATTTTTCTGGTGAATTACTCCTAAGTAATTAGGAGACCTTTTGGGACCTTTTGGCCTGATGATTGGGCAGCCTCAGATCGGAAGTTAAGTCCTAAGGGTCTTATGAGGTGTCTTCTTACCAAATTGAGGAGAGAAACTTCAGGGCTTTTTTGCCTTTTTAAGGAGACAAATACTTTAGTCACTCCATCAACAGAGGGCACGTTCCTACACTCCCACATTCCTGCTTTCCCTGAGTCTGGGGTCCTGCTGCCCCAGGAAGAGGGGTCAGTGCCCACTGCTGTTTCCTCAACGTGCAGGAGCAGGAATAGGGGCAACTCTGCTCACATCTGATGGGTTTTGGGATGGGATCAGCTCTGACCTGTCCCACAGGGAAAGCTCTGGGAGGGAATGGGCAGCAGGAGATGGGGGTATATGTCTCTGGGGGCTGTTGGAGGATGGATTGTGTTGGAATGTGGGTTGTCCCCATCAGGGATCCATCTGCTTCCAACTCTCTCATGTACACACCACCCTCCATCAGGCAATCCCAGAAAGCCCAAGATGTCTGAATGTCCTCCTGGTGCCTCAGGCCCTGGGTGAACAGGGCTTCTCAGAGATGCTGGCAGGTGACCAAGATCCCTTCTCCTCACAGGGCATCTCTTCAACCCCAGTTAGCTCCAAGTGGCTGCATGGGGACAGGTGCCAGCTTCTCCATGTTCCTTGGGATGGGCACATCCTGCTCAGGGCCTGTGCCTGCCTGGGCCCAGAGACAAGGAATTGACTCAGGTGCTCTGGGAGGGTACAGTGGCTACAGGTGTCCCAGGATGAGGGGCAGGGCAGGGCATATTCCCCTCTGGACTCGCCTCTGGGCCTGGAGATTGGGGAGCTTTGGGATCTGTAAGGAAATGGATAGAGTGTTGTCTGGATGTGAGAATTGTCATGCCTGAGCAAGTCCCTAGCCCTCGGCCTTGTCTGCAGGTGATCAACATTGCCCTCAGCTCCCCAGTGTCTCCAGTGGTTGGAGATGCCAATTACTCACCTGATGACATCTGCCTTGTTCCCCATGTTCTCCCACATTTTGGGGCTGGGGTCAGCTCCGGTGTCTCCCAGAGGGAAAGCTCTGGGAGAGGAAGGGTATCAGGACATGGGGGATCTAGCTCTGGGGGGCTGTTGGAAGGTGGATTGTGTTGAAATGGGGGGTTATCTCCACTGGGGATCCAGCAGCCTTCAGCTACTTGCTTTCCCCCCTTTGCCCCCCCAGGTGCCTGGGCCCTACCAGGGGCAGCTGCCCCATGCAGGAAGCTGGAGGGATGCTGAGCAAGGGGACTGGATGCGTGCCGCAGGTGAGGTGGACTCTATGCCAGGCTGGGGACTATGAAAGCCAGGCTTTGGCCTAAGGGCTGTCAGGGAGGGGGCAGGGAGGAGTCCAGGAAAAGATAAAGGTGCTCCTGCCCTGGTGCAGCCTCAGCCAGTGCTGCTCAATACCAGAGGAAGATGAAGGTGGCTGTGCTCAATGTGGCCCTGCTCTTCTCCATCCTGCGGTCCCCCCAAGCACAGGCCAAGGTGAAGCACCAGCAAAACTCTGTCCCTACATCCTGCCCTTTGCAGCCTCCCATCCCACCCTTTTGGTCTCTTCAGAAACTTTTGCCCTCCTTTCTCCTCTGTGTCCTATCCAGGGTCCCCAAATGCCCTACCACTGACCGTTCCCAAGGTCTTTCCAGGGCATTGTAGAGATACTGTGTGGGGACAAGGGCCTTGGGGATCTGTAGGCAAGTCCCTGTGAGAGACAGTGCTGGAGTAAGAACCTGGTTGGAGATGGGGTCCCTCGCAAATCCCGTGTAGAGCAGCTGTGCGGAGTGGGACCCAGGTGCTCTGGGAAGGCACAGTCACTAAAGGTGGGAGAGGGTGAGGGAAGGGCATCTTTCTGTCTGGAATGTGCTGTGGGCCTCATGATGCCTTGGAGTGGCTACCTAGCACAGAAGTTAGAAAAATTAAGAGAATAAAGTAGGTATTTATTAAAGGCCTTCAACAGATACACTTTGGGTAGTCAAGAGCCTTCCCGAGGCTACACTCAAGATGGACAGCAGTCACGAGTTTTTCAGACAAATGCAAGTTTGTTCTATTTGCATATCAGGGGTTAAGTCTCCAATGACAACTTCAGGTGATGGAGTCATATTCCCTGAGTTTGCCTTCCCTCTCCCAATTCACTTGTAGTTACACCTTTCGGGGCCTGAGGCAGAGGGTGCTTTTGGTTGTTAGGCCTGGAAGGATTGTTTTGTGAAGAGAGCTTAGTAACACTCTCTGTATTTCCGAGTTATTGTCGTGGTTTGAGAGGAAGTGAGTTTTTTAAGATGCTGTGGTCAAACCAATAAATGCTCAGATTTGAACACTAATGCAGTATGGGATCTGAGAAATTGAAAAGCTAAACTTAACTTAAAGCATCACTGGAGACTGGACCATTTTGGGGCCTGCAGTGCTGAGAAATGGGGTGGTGTGCATGTGGGAAGTGTCACAGCTGAGTAACTCCCCCAGGTTCAGGCTTTTCTTCAGGTGATCACAATCCCTCAGTGCTCTGGGGGGCTGGTGGAAGATGGATGGTGTTGGAGGGATCCAGCTGCCTTCAGCTCCCTGCCCAACACCCTGAGCAGCACAGGTACCCAGACCTTTCCAGGGTCAAATGCCCCATGAAGGAAGGTGGAGGGATGCTGGGCAGGGGGGCTGATTCTGTGCTGCACATGGCATGGACTCTGTGCCAGGGCTGGGCTTGTGGCCAGGGCTGGGGTCTGTGCCAAGCCAGGCTTTGGCATGGGGACTAATGGCCTGGGGGCAGGGATCAAGGTGTTCCTGCCGTGGTGCAGAGTCACCAGGGCTGCTCAGTGCGAGAGGAAGATGAAGCTGCCTGTGCTCAGCGTGGCCAATCTATGGAAAGCAAGGATCCAGCACGATTAATGGGGACTTGGGGGTTTGATCCTTGTCACTGCAGCCCCTGTGGTTTTGTTCTAATCAAGGAACAATTTCCATGTACTGCAATTTGGCTTGGCAAATGAGGAAAACACCTCAGCACTGGGATATTGAACACTGAATGGAAAGCTGTTTGTGGCCCTCAGGATCAAGAAAACAATTGAAATATTTTCCTTCTGTCTGTCTTTCTTCCTCCCTCTGGAATGGACCTCCAGCTCTTCCTGCAGTTTTTCTTGCCATAATCTGCTCCTCTGGAGCTGGGATATGTCAAATGAGCAGTGGAAAGAAAGAGAATAAAGGACCATTAAAACTACCATTTTTGTTCTTGTACCATCTGAAATTCCAGGATTTTGGAATTTCTGGTTTTTAAACTATTGAAGCAAATCATAATTTCCAAACTTTTTTCAGGGCAGAGAACAACCTCCTGTGGCCCTATTTGGAAACCGATCCTCAGAGTTACCTCATTGCAGATGCTTTTGGTTGGTTTTTATATGAGTTAACTAGAGTAGTTTGTTGTCATGAGGCTGGCAGGGGACACAACTGGCCCCCTTGCACCCCACGGCCCTACAGAATGGGGGATTCTCCCTGCCTCTGCCAGATGCTCCTTATCCAGCATCAAGCTGACAGTGCCTGGTCTGACCTGCCACAGTGCTTCTGGTGGGGGGGAGCAGGAGGCAGGAGCTCAGGTGCAAACCTGGGTGGTGCCAGAGGGGCCAGAGATGTGTGGAGGTGACAGTGCCAAAATGACAGGCAGTTCAGATGGAAACAGGGACAAGACAACACCTCTGAGGGAAACTTCTTGGAGATCTGGGGGAGTTTTGTGTGGAAAACACACACAGGCACAGAGTGTAGCTTTGCTGAATGGGTTTGTTGATTATTCAGGGGAAGTGGCTCAGGACTCCTAGGGGATCAGGGCCATACTCCAGGCATGATCATCTCCTCGTGCTGCTGCTCTGGGACAGGACAGAGGTGTCACCAGCACTTCCAGTCCTAAAACACAGAGCCCAAAACATGATCCCCGGGTTCCCTGGGCCTTGTCACTCGTGCTTCATCCAATCCTCTCTAGGATTTCTTGGAGATCAGTGCCAGTCAGGGGGGTGGCATTGGACAGCCACTGAGCACGTGCCAAGACCATGGGGAAAACAGGATGGAAATGCACAGAGGCTCCCAGTGGGGTCAGATTGGCCTTGCAGCTTCAGGGACCCCATGGGAAAGTCTCTGCCTCCCTCAGGGCTGTGTATGAGCTGTGCAGAAAGTGTCCGTACAGCTGCTACCAGTACTTCAGGAATCAGGTATGTCCCTTCTTCAATTGACTGCTATTTTGCATAAACAATTTATGTTGGGGTCCTTAGCACAGCAAAGACTCAAACTTCGTGGAGCAGTTCCAGAGGAGGATGAGATGCTCCAAGTTTTGGAGCACCTCTTTGACAGAGACAGACTGGGAGATTCAGGGCGGTTCAGCCGAGAGCCAAAAAGACCATGGAGAGACTCCACTGTGACCTTGCAGGACTTCAAGGCACCTCACAGGAAATGTAGGGAGAACTGTTTTAGTAGGGCCTCTCCCAACTGGAGATTGAGAAATGATTTGAAAACAGAAGAGGATAAGTTCAGACTGGAGACAAGGAAGAAATTTTTGATAATGAGGCTGGGGAAACACTGCCACAGGTTTCCCAGAAACCCAGAAAGGTGGATGCCTCTTTCTTGGAAACCTTCCTGCTTGGATGGGCTCTGAGCAATATGTTGGAGTGAAAGATGCCTCTGTTCCCACCACACAGGAAGCGCTCTGGTGTCAGCTACCGGAGTGGTCGGTGTCTCATGTAGGATGCAATTCCCCCAGAGAACAGAGAGAACACAAAGCACCCCAGCTGGCAGGAACATCCTCCCATGGAGCTGGGAATATTCTGCATCAACAGGCTCAGGCTGCCCAGTTTTGCCTCCCTGTTGATGGACACAAGTGTCAGAAGAGACTGAGAGCCAGGAGGCCTCAGAGTGTCTCTGAGTCCCTTTGGTTTCTTGAGATCACACAGTGTCCCAGGGTCCCTTTGGTTCCATGAGGCCCCACAATGTACCAAGGATCCCTGGACACCACAAGGCCCTGACGTATCCTAATGGATTGTTGGTTCCAACTGTCCTCCCTGCATCACAAGGGCCTCTGGATTCCATGAGACCCCACAGTGTCACAGTGCCCCTTTGGTTCCACAAGCCAGTGTCACAACCTCTCCTGAGCATCTTTAGGCACCAGAGTCTCATAGCATCCCCTCAGTTCCATGAACTCCACACTGTCACAATGTCCCCTTAGTTTTATTTAGACCTGTCGTGTCACAAGGCTTCCTGGGAACCATGAGGCCCTGAGGTATCACAATGGATGGTTCCATGAAGCCCCTGAGTTTCACAGTCTCCTCTTGGTTCCATGGATGGCAGGGATGGCAGCCACCTTGTTCCCCACTCTGTGACCACACCAGTGGCAGTACCATGTCCCTCTCTCTGTGAGACCACAGCAGTTGCAATTCCATTTTTCTCCTCTCTGTGACAGAAGGGTGGCAGCCCCAAAATACCACACTTTATGACAGCACAGTAATGGCTGGCCCAACGTTCCTCGCACCAGAGCAGTAGCAGTGCCAGCATTCCCATGTCTGTGACACCACAGCAGTGGGAACGCCAGCGCTCCCCTGTCTGTGAATCCAGAGCAGAGTCAGCCACAACATTCCCCTCTCTATCACTCCACAGTAGAGGCTGCCCCAATATTCTCATTTTTATGACATCACAGCATTGGCGGCCCCGCATTCTCCTCTGTATGAGAACACAGCAGTGGAAGCCCCAGTGTTCCCATGTGTGTGACACCACAGTGGTGGCAGCCACAACATTCCCCTCTCTGTGACATCTCAGTGGTGACAGCCCCAATGTTCCCTTCTACAACATTACAGCAGCAGCCACCCCGACATTCCACTCTCTGTGACACCACAGCGGTGGCAGCCCCATTGTCCCGGTCTCTGTGACACCACAGAGGTTGCTGCCCAAACATTCCCCTCTCTGTGACACTGCAGCTGTGACAGCAGCACTAGAACAGAAGCAGCAGCCGTGGAACAACAGGGGAGCAGGGAAGGAGCAGAGAAGGAGCAGTGGAACAGTGGTAGATGAGCAGTGTTGGAGAAGCAGTGGAGCAGTGGTGCAGGAGCAGAGGAGCCATGCTGAAACAGCACAACACAGCTTTTGAGCAGCAGGGGAGTGACCATGGAAAAGACGGAACAATGGTGGCACAGGAACTACAGCCATGGAATAGTGGTGGCACAGGAACTACAGCCATGGAATAGTGGTGGCACAGGCCCTGCAGCTGTGGAGCGGTGCCTGAGCTGCCGAAGCTGCGAGACACAGAGCGGCTCCAAGCGCTGTGTCCTGCAAGAGCCGGCCCCGCACACACCAGAGCGATGCCCGCCAGGCTGACCCAGAGCTGGGGGCAGAGGCAGGAATTGCTGCTAGGCTGCGGAAGGCATGGATCCAGTGCATTTAATGTTGACCTGGGGGCTTGATCCTGCTCATTGTGGCTGCTTTTGTGCTGTCAGGACCCTTCCAGCTGATCTGCAGGCATTAAGTCAGGATGAACTTGGGACAAAATCAATTAAACTGCCCTCTTTACTGCAGGGAAACACATCTTGGGTGACGTTTCTTGATTTCTGATTTGGGCACCAAACTTGGTCAATCATTGGCCTGTGATTTCATTCTAAACCAAGGACAATTTCCAAAGTACTGCAATTTAGAATTGAAAACGAGGATTGTGCCTCACCCTTGGGTAGTTGATAATGAGTGAAGAGCTTCTTGTAGTCATAATGATTAAGAAAACAATTTGAATTCTTTTCCTTTCTTCCTCTCTCTGGGAAAGAGCCTTCAACTCTTCCTCCAGGTCTGCTTCCTGTAATCTTCTCTGGAGTTGGAATATGCCAAATGAACAGTGGGAAGACAGAGGATAATGGATCATAAAAACTTCAATCTTTCTCGTTGTAGCCTCTGAAAGTCAAGGACTTGGAAACTTGTGGGTTTTAAACTACTCACCACACCCCACTCTTCTAACTTTTGCCCAAGCATAAAACCTTTCTGTGGCCCTTTTCAGGAACTGACCCTCATATTTTCAGGAGAACAACAGTGGGGCTCAAAGATTTAGGCTCTGAAGCCTGTGGGAGCCTTGCCTGAGCTGCAGGGAATCCCAGTGTCCCTGGGATTTTTTTCCCAGGAGTATCCAGATGCTTGTCCCAGGTTCCAAAAAGGAAAATCTTTGGAGAAGTGGTTCCCAAGACATATCCATGGCTGCAATTACTGCTTGACATAAGTGAAATTAGTGAAAGGGTCCTGCTTCTCTTTTTCCACAGGGATACTGTGGATCCATCCGAGATCTGTGGTGACCCAGTGGGGAAAATATTTCAGGCCACTGCCTTGACTGTTTGCTCTGGCGCTTGCCCAAGGAGCTGCAGTGCCCGCAGGTGAGGATTTTCCTTGGAAATGTGGCTGCTTTGTGCCCACTGATGAGAGACCAGAGTGTCTCCGTGGGGGATTCTTGACTAGATGGACGAGTGCTGGGATGTCATTGATGTGCTGATATCACCTTGAAAAGGAATTGTGGAAGACTCTGCAGTGTCCTAATTGGGGTAGTTTGGCTGAGGAGAGGTCCAGGCTTCCTTGGAGATCAATGCCAGTCAGGGGCATGGACCTGGATGCCAATAGATGAAGTGCCAACAGCCCTGGGAGAATGAGCTGGACACGCTTCAGGAAGGGTGCATTTTCCCTCTCGTTTCCATCCACTGTCATGTTCTATTGCATTAAGTAGTTTATTTAGTTATTATTTTGCACTGGGTAGTTTATTATATCGCACTGAGTGGTTTGTTTGTATCCCACGGTTTGTTCCATACCGCCCCCCCTCCAAGTCCTGTGGTGATAGTTTCCCCCCACGATAGTTCTTCCCTTCGTCTCTCCCATCAGTTGTATCCCATTGTCTGTGGTCCCTTTCCTCTGCACCCCCTTCCCCCTGGCTTTAAAATCTCCTGCCCTGAGGCACTCGGCCTCTTTCTTCTCCTGCAAAAGGGGGTTTGGAGAGAGAGTTTGGGCTCTCTCCCAAACTCTCTTTCCCCTGGGGTGGCTCTGCAATAAAGCTGTGGGATGTTTGGTCCCAAGAAGGAAGAGCATCTCCCGTCTTTTCCTATTGCTCTTGTTGGTGAAGCTGGGGTCCAGAGCTAGCCAAACAGAACCTCACGAGACTAACAATCTGACAGTGTTCCAGTCACAGCAGTCAGCCTTTTCCTGCTCCTTGGAAAAGTACTGGTGCACAAGTGTCACCCCATGGTTCTGTCTGCAGCACTGGTGTCTTGGATATGAGGAGGTTGGATGGGGAAGCTCCCTGTAGGTGAGAAAGCTCGGGTACAGAACCTGGAAGGAATCCCAAAGGCCGCAAAGAATTTCTGCAGTAGAACTCCTGTTCCAGTGTCTGTGGGCCTGAGCAGAAGGGCTGCTAAGACTTGCCACCCTGCTCTAGGCAATTCTGTTTGGCAGGAACAAACCCTACAAATCCATTTCCTGAGCAGCAATAGAGAGGCCCTGTGTCTATGCCAGCATCCAAAAGGGACACTCAGGGCTCCTGGCACAGGTGGGATCAGCGGCCTGACACCGCAGCCTCACAGCAGCCTCAAAGACGTGTCTCTGGTGGACACCGATGCACTGTGCTCAGAAGTCTCCATTCTAAATATGCAGAATCCAGTTGTATTTCTAGAGGGGTGGCAGAATCCAACAGACTGTCTGTCCTAGAGGCCTAGGAAGGTCTTACTGGGAAGGAGTGGCCAAATAGCTGTTACGAGCCGTCCCTGTGGTCAGGCTTCGTAGAGGTTCTTTAGATTGATTTCAGGGCACAAAAAGCCAACACGGTACAAGGGGTTTGCAGATCATCAACACAATGGACTTTTTTGAAGCAACCACAGGAAAATGCGTGGAGGAGGAATTAAGGGAAAAAGGGAAAAATAAGGAAAAGAAGGAAGGGAAAGGAAAAGGGGCTTATAGCTACCAAAACATGAGAATGGCGGAGGTCCTTCGGTGTCCAGCCGAAGAGGTTCACCAGTTCATGTCCGGGGAGATCTCAAAAGGCAGTCCATTCAGGACCCTAATTATATTGTTCTTGATGAGGGGGAAGGGGATTATTTCAAAACCGAATCTATTGTATCTTCTGGTAGAAAGAATGGTATTTGGAAAAGTTGTACACATAGTCCACTTTGCAACGAACAAAGGCCATTTTCTTTGTGGTCCAGTGCCCGCACCTGCAGTCATCCATCTTGCTTTGGTCAGCTCACCTCCCGCCGTGCACCTCCCCTGGGCTGGGGGCTCCAGTCCCAGTCCTTGGAAAGTGTGAGGGAGGCTTTTCTCACATGGGGATTTCTCGGGGTCTTCTCTGGTGGAGAGGCTTCTCTCATCTCAGCTTGTCTGTCACGGTAGTTGTAGATAAACGAGAGGGGTCTTCTGTGGGAGACCACCCAAAAGCTCAGGAAAAGTCCAGCCAGGCCAAAAGGTGGACAGCATCCAAGAATATTGTTGTAAAGAGGGCACAGTGCCTCCTTCGTCTCATTGAGCTCGGTGTAGCGTGCAGGGGACTGCACCTGTGGAAACAATGACTTAGCAATGCTTTCAGGTCATGAAACCCCCTGGCTTGGCGTGTAACTTTCCACTGTTGCTAGGAATGGGACAGAGGGTCTTCTGAGCGGTCTCTCAATGACAGTTGTGAGGCAGATGAGGGATATTTCAGACAGACTCTCCCAATAGCCCTCGTGGGATTGGGGCCATGTGGGACAGCCTGGGGTGAGCGATGCTATAGGCCCTGGTGGGGCTGGAAGGCATCCAGAGCACCTTGGTCAAGGAACCCTCGGCTCTGGCTGAGCTTCAAACCAGGTGCCTCCTTGTCAAAAAGAAAGCAGTTCAAAGCTTTGATTTTCAAAGCTCTCTCTACAAAGCCACAATGAACAAACATTTCTTACATTTTTACTTGTTTACTAGAACAGCCCACATGCTGCTGTCCCCAGAAAGAGCCCTGAGCTACAGGGAAGGAACTGGATCCCCCTTCCCAAGCTCTGCATTCAGGGCTTGACCTTTCTGCTTCATCAACCCAAGCCAGGCTGCAGGCCCTGCTGGGCTGCAGGGCTGGTGCTGAGCACAAGATCCCATCTGTGGGATATTCCTCCCTTTGCCCGGGGCTCCTGCTGGACTGAGTCTGCCCTCAGGAAAGGCTCAGCTCCCCCACAGCATCTTGATGTTATCTGTGAGCCCCATGGAGAAGACACCATGGAGCCCTTGGCATAGTATTTCACAGGAGAACAGCAATGCAACCCAAATCTGCCTTAAATCTGTTGGAGAACTCCTGTGCCAGTGGGTTTCTCAACATTGTGCTGCTCATGGCAGAGACATTTTCTTTGCCCCTCTGCCAGTGCAATGCTCTGTGCCAGTTCTCCTGTGAGGCTTCCCTGAGGCGATGCCAGCACCAGGGGCTCCGGCACTATTGGAACTCAAGTCAGGGAACATGACCAAGCCCCTGGTGAGCTCTCAGGATGGCCAGAGAAACTGATCTACTGAGCCCACCCCAAAATTCGCCTAAGTCCTGCTGGAGCCAGCGGACCTGGTAGGCGAGTAGCTAGTAGCACTACCTCAGCTAGATCCGAGGTAGAACCACTCACGCTTTGCCAGGATGCTGCAGTGGCTCTACCCTACCATGACCAGGTACTGTAGGTGACCAT
>JAUUEE010486676.1:0-11356 GCA_032361485.1 Panulirus cygnus | reverse complement strand
AGATCAGAGTGTGAGCTGAACCCAAAGTCCAGAAAGAAATGAATGGCGCCATGTGGTAACCCTTAGGAAGGCAAGCAGACACAAAATGGAGGGACATATACCATCCCTACGGAAGGCCACACAATACAGAAAACGGAAATCAGAAATCAAGTTGACCAAGTCCTGCAACACAAGGATAAGTAACACATCTGTGAAATGGTAAGTCTGAGGTAAACTAAGTTGAGAAATAGTATTTCCTTGTCATCGTAAAGTCCCTCCAGGACGCTGATACAGGCCCAGGAATACTGTACCAGTAACGCACCAACTGCTGTCACACTTATGTCACTCGCTCCCTCGTGCATGGAGACCACCGCAGGAATTTCCTTCTGGTGTCTCCAAGCGAGTAGCGAGGAACACCCACAGACTGGGTGGTTGATGGGTGGCAACGGTCATCACACACGAGGAACACTCACGGGCGGGTGACAACGGTTAACACACACGAGGAACACAGGAAGCCGAATGGCGCTGGTCAACAGCCAGGCCATAATCGCTGGAACGGTGAGGCGAAGATGAAAAGGAGTGAGCTCTCAGGGAGGGTCGTATACAACGAAAACGAAGAATATAAAAAGAAAATGGAAAGAAACGGAAGAAGATAAGGACGAAATTGGGAAATCTAAAGGGAAGAGAGGGAGATGGAATACAGATGGAGATGGGTGGAGACGAAGAGGGGCAGGAGAGGAGTGGAGGAGGAGGAGGTGGCATGTTAGAAAGGTGAGCAGAATAAGGCTGCGAAGGCGGAAGGTCGTGACGGCGAGATACGTCAAGAGAAACGAGAAACGTAAATAGACAGAGAAGCAAATAAAGATGAGGACAGAGACAGTAAGGAGGGAGAGAGGCCACGAAAGAATAGTTAGGGAGGCACTAGAGACAGGGTAGCACGGGAACGGCAAGGGTGGAGGGTAGAAGGGCAGGGCACTAGAGAGGCAGCGGCTGAGGGCAGAAGGCACAAGGCAAGGGCAGGAGACAGGCAGCGGGGCAGGAGGTAGGGGAGTGAGGGAAACAGGACAGAGACTGAGGCCAGTAGGGCAGCTACAAAATATACATCCACTATCTACACCTATACATCCACCACCTACACCTGTACACCTACCACCTACAAACTTGCTAATGTAAGACCAACATTCCCAAAAGGAGAAAGAAAATGCACTTCGAGCTACCGTCGTCTCAGCCTTACTTCGGTGCTGTGGAAATTGTTAGGAACAATAAAGGTGGAAAAAAATATTTTTTTTTCGATAGTAAAATGATAACCGATTATCTGTATGGGTTTCAATAACAAAAGATTAAGTTTAACGAATCTAACAGAATTTCCTTGTCATGTATGTATAATAACTGGGACTCCAAAATACCCTCAGATGGTATGCATTTAGACTTTCAAAAGGCTTCCGACAAAATACCACATCAAAAAATATGAAATAAGATTAAATCTCACGGCATTAAAAAAAAAAAAAACGAATCTACTCATGGACAGAGGATTTGCTCACAGGCAGCAAACAAGGAGCGGTACTGAACGGGGAAGCTTCCGTCTCGCATCACGTGACAAGTGGTGTGCCACAAGGATCAGTCCTAAGACCTACACTTTTAGGTGCTTCTGTCAATGCTCTCGAGACTGGACTTACCAGTAAATGTTCAAAATGTGTCAATGACGCGAAATTAGGAAGTTTGGCCCAGTCAAAGGACAACCGCCTTAAGAATCAAAGTGATTTAGACAAATTGATTGAGTGAACTTACGCGCCAGACAAGTGCAAAAGTAATGCATCCTGACGATAGAAATATTAATCTCAGACACAAAATGCTCAGCAAACGTCTATCAGGAGTAAAAAAACTTAAAGACTCTAGATAGAGTGACGATCAATGATGTCCTGAAATACGAAAAACATTCCCTCGTGACTTTGACAAACATTAACTATAAAACCAATGATACACTACTTACTCTTTACAACACGCTGGTCAAACTTCATCTGTGTTGACGGTGATGTAGAAGCAAGTTGGCCACATCAATATTAACTCTGGTTCTGTAACCTCTGCAGCAGTGATATAAGGGCAGGTTGGCCTTATTAACTCTGGTTCTATAACCTCTGTAGCAGTGATGTGGAAACAAGTGGCCTCATTAACTCTAGTATCAACCACTGTAGCAGTGATGTAGAGGCAGGTTGGCCTCATGGACTCCACGTCTACAATCTATCAGTAAGTGACTAAGTTAAGCTCCTGAAACAGATGTACGTTTCCACATACCCAGTATTCCCTCTGCGTAATGAGTGAACGCAATGCATCTGTAAGATAACTCCTTTCTGCTCTGAGTTCCAACTGTCGTACAAACTACCACTCTGCATTTTAGAAGCCCTTTTGTGGGGGAAAACTATCAAACTGCTTCACGGTCTATTGCATCATGATAAGACTGTCAATATCAGCACAGATAAGAACTGGGGGACGAAAATAAAGATTATGCGTTCAGGTAATGTATAAAGTTGTGGACCTGAAGGAATGGAGTGATGAAACGTTACCAAAACGATTGGATATGGTGCCCGTCACCTGATACATCTAACAGACATGAAAGCAATCAATTCACTGATCTATTCACTCGTTTACCTATCCTTCCCTACCCCCATGTATCCATGCGGAAGTCGGTCCCTAACCCTACCAGCAGTTCTCGTCCGTCCACCTATATCTGGACCTTCCTATCTGGCCAGATCAATATCTAGGTGCAGTCGGGACCGTCCACCACCATCGCCTGGTAAGGCGCGCGGGGCTACAACGCTAATGACCATCACTACCAAGTTTGGCCCAGCGGATCAAGATGGCCATGTCTGGTATGCTTACATTCGCTGTGCACCCCCTCTCCCCTTCTCTCGTCTCCATATCATCTTGATATATCCCGTCATATTTCTCCCAAGTCCAGACAGTGTATATTTCTTTTATCTAACATCATTCGGACAAACATCCAGAGACATGGGGAGGAAAGCTGAGACGATTACCTCAGAAGTCATCACCGTCAACATGTCCCTCCCCTAAACGCGACTGCCGTGTTCTCTACCTAAATAAGAGAGCCATGAAATCCAGTGTTTGGTCGGGGAGTTACACGAGTAAATTGTTAATACGGCGTGGCCAATTCGGCGCCTCGGTTATATTAGGCTTCCACTGGTTGTGTGTGTGTGGTATAACCACCAGCAGGGGAGGTAATGTATATATACCTACAGCAGTAGATGTGTATGTGTGGAAGCAACAGGAAAGGTGATGATATATACTCGTACCTAGTGTATGTGTGATGCAGCGCTCACCATACTACGCTCCTCACAACCTCTGAACACTTAAATATTAAAGAGAATTCTACCATTCACCGACGGATCTCTGCGATGGGCGGCGGGGTACACGAGGGGACGGAGAGAGAGAGAGGGTCGGGTTCCGGGAGATAATATTTCGGGGACGATTCTGCGGAAATGTGTATTACTCTCCAGCGACCTCTACTGATGCCAGAGGGACTACAACACGACATCCGACAACCTCTAGAAACGACCAGAAGACTACTGTACAACACGACAACCAACGACCCCTACAAATGATCAGTAGACTACAGCACGACGGGCGGCGCTGCGACCTCTACAAATGACCCAAGAAACTACAGCATGACGGACGGGCAACGACCTCTGTAACTGCGCAGCTGTACCACAACGTTAAGGGCAACGACCTTTACAAATGCGCAACTGGCCTGCGTCACTCTAGACAAACACAAGGTTACACTCGAACCCCAAGTGTGTTACAAGTGGGGCGAGGCAGCAGAAGCACCAATGCCTAAATTAAATATTTATTCAGAAAATCTACTCGGTTACAACGCACAACTTCCCAACTATCCTCACACCACAGGTACACTACTGACAAATCCTTTCCAGAGATACCTGGACTGACCACATTCACCTAAAACCTAAATCTATTAACAATCATCGACTGAACTGCGTTGGTCTGAAAACTAAGATCCATCATACACTCTGGCTGGGAACGGAGGGCCAATCCCTCCATGCAGCCTTCTATCCCGGCACCAGGAACTGCTTCACCCATTAGGGGATGCACTGAGATTACCAACTGAACAAGGCGGAGGTTATATGCAGTCTATGGAGGGAGTAGGAGAATCACAGGGAGTTTGGGAAGGTATAGAGGGCGTCTAAGTCAACATTGGGCAATTAAATACTTTATTAATGTACTCCTGAATGGCCTGGAGTACACTATTAGGAATCATCAGTAATAATAAATGATATGGAGACGACTAACAATTACCAGACACCACCAAGGACAATCGACGAATATAGTAGCGAGTTATGTGGGGCACAATGCCGCTAGTCAGGACCAGAGAAGAACAGAGGGAACGAAAGTATCTGAAGAATTATCAGGACGGTGAACAGAGAAACATGAAATGTTTTGAAATGTCAGGGAGTATAAGGGGTAAGTACTCAAGAACCACTAGGTATTAGGGAAGGTTAATATGTGTCATGTTAAGTATTAGGAAGGCGCTTAAGATCTGATATCGAATTCTGACGGCCACTTTGTAGCATTATAGGGAACTGCTGTAGGTCATCGATAACTCTCAGAGGGCATTAGGAAGCATTATAAAGAATTAGGGAACACTAAGAAGCATACGGAAATATCAAGGAACATTTAAACATAAGGAAGACCAGGGAAGGAAACATTAAGAAGCATAAGAAAATATCAGGGAGCAAAAGGATGCACAAGGAAGCACTAGGAACCAAAGGAAAGTATCAGAGAGCACTAGGAAGCAAACTGAAGTATAAGGGAGCGCTATGATGCATAAGGAAGTGTCAAGGAACACCAGGATGTACAATGAAGTACTAGAATGCATGAGGAATTATCAGGGAGCGTTAGGATGCATAAGGCATTATTAAGGAATGCTAGGAAGCATAGGGGATTGCTATGAAGCACAAGGAAACACAGAGAAATATCAGAACACTTGGAAGCATGAGGAAGTATCAGGAAATATCAAAAGGTATAAGGAAGTGGCAGGGATCACTAGGAAGCGCTAGGAAGTGTCAGGGATCACTAGGAAGAATCATGGAGTTCTAGGAAGTATCAGGGAGTACTAAGAAGTATCAGGGAACATTAAAAAGTATCAAGAGGTACTTGGAAGTATTAGGAAGCAATATATAGTATATGGGAGCGCTCAGAAGTATCAGGGTGCACTTAAAAGTATCAAGGAGCATTTGGAAGTAACAGGGAGTACTAAGAAGCATCAGGGAATTTTCGGAAGTATCAGGGAGCACTATGAAGCACTAAGAAGTATCAAGAAACATTAGGAAGCATTAGAAAGTATCAAGAAGCAGAAGAAAACCACATGGGGCACCCTGAAGCATCAAGAATATCAGGGAGCATACGAAGCACAAGACTGTATCAGGGAACATTAGTTAGCATAAGGAAGTATCAGAGAGAATTAAAAAAAGTTAGTAACAGCCTCCAGTTGTCAGGGAGAATGAAAAAACAACAACACATGAAAGTATCAGGGAGAAATAGGGAGAAATTATTAATAGATATCTTTGGGAAGGGAAGATTAGGGGGCCCCAAAGCAGTATGAGGGGTTTTAGCCTTAAAACTATCTATTGTGTAGATATACAAAGACGAAGGACGTCAGTGAGAGTATGGGCGAAGGGCACATGTCTAGGGAGGAATGAAAGCGTTGAGGGAGGGAGGCGGGTGGTGGTGTGTGTGCGTGTGTGTGTGTCAGGACCTGCAGGCCAGTGAGCCAGTAGGGTGCAGGGGCGGCTTACTTAGTGATGATTAACACCTTGATGATCGTCTCTCAGAGGGGTAGCTCCTGCCGCAATGACTCTGCCGCTGGCACTAGCAAGTTCCTGCCCCTGGTGCTGTAGTGGTTCAGGCTCCAGCCCCTGGTTGGGGCCGCTGCTGTGGTGGTGGTTGTGGTTTTGACGGGGCACGCCGGCTGTGGTGGTGGTTGTGGTAGTGACGGGGACGCTGGTGCAGTGATGGCTGTGGTAGCGAAGGAGACGCTGGCGCTGCAGTGGTTGAAGTAGTGGTGGTGGCAGGAAGGATGCTTTGTGGAAGGTGCTGTCGGTGGCAAGAGGAGTGGTGGTAATGGTGGCGTGAGGGGTGCAGGTGGCGGCAGAAGGCGTGGTTGTGGTGACAGTGGCATGAGGGATGCTGGTAGATGTGGCATGAGTAATGGTGGTAGTGGTGGCACGAAGGATGCTGGTGGTGGAAGTGGCAGGAGAGGTGCTAGCACAAGGGGTGGCAGTGGTGGTGGCAGCGGTTGTGGTAGGAGGAAAGCTGGTGGAAGGAACTGTTGGCAAGAGGTGGTGGCATGACGGGTGGCAATACTGGTGGTAGGAGGGAGGCTGGTGGAAGGTGTTACCTGATAACAGTAGTGTAACTCTAGTCGTAACGGCTAGTGTGGTGAGCAGCTGTTGCCCCGTCATCCAAGACTTACCACCCTGGCCGCCCACCACCCACCAAGGCCGCCCGTTACCCACCCTGAGCGCCCTCTACCCACCCTGACCGCTTACCAGCCATCAAGGCCGCCCTCCACCCACCATAGCCGCCCACCACCCATCCAGCCCTCTCTCCACCCACTCTGGACACCCATCACCCACCCAGGCCGTCCTCCACCCACTATGACTGACCACAACCCACCCTGGCCGTCCACCACCTACGCAAGTCACTCTCCACCCACCCACTCTGGCCGTCCGTCACCCGCCCTGGCCGCCCACTGCACTGTGGCCTCCTTCAGCGAGGGTGACCTCCAGCAGCCTCCCCCTCGCTGCACGTCCCCACAACAACTTCCTTATCTCTGCCCCACAACACACCAGCTCTCACTCTCTCCCCACCAATCACTCGTCTGTTTTCTCGACCACTTCACTGCACTCCCTCCTCTCACCCCAGCCGTTACACTCTCCTCTCCAACCACTGCGAATCCGTCCTGCTCTTCTTCCCTCCATTGAACTTGGGGGTTCCCGATCGTGCTTCTTCCCTCCCTCCCCCTCCTCCAGACCCAGTAGCTACGGTAGGGATGGTGGGGAGCAGCAAACGTGTCCGCCCTTCCGCGCCCCTACCGTGGTCTCAACCTTCACAAGGGCTGCAGTATGACCCACTCCCACCGAGTCCTACACTGGTTCTCTCTCGCGTCTTGTCCTGCACCTGAAGGTCTTCAAGAGATCGGTATGTTGAACAAGTTCTAAATTAAGCTTACCGGTACATAATCATGTCTGATCTTCGGTAATCTCCGGAGGATATAAACCTAACAGCTTCACTACCCTAAAATAAAAGAGAGAGTTCATCATAAACCACCAGACACAGGAGCACAGATCTTCGCAATAAACAGTTGCTTTTATCATGTGAAGACCCGTCCACACGCCACCCCTACTAACTCAAAGTGACGAAGATAAGTACTGGCTTTAAGGCGGAGAAAGCATTCCTGCCTGTGGGATGGACTGGGCCAACACCATCCCTTCTTGCAGGATACAAGACTCTGGCTCAGGATGTACTGGACCAGCAGTACTGGTAATTGCAAAAGCAGCATCGAACATCAGTCATGAACACAGTTTCTCGTGGGCTTTGATACCTTCTGGTACATAAGCGCGAGGAGCTACTCGTATTTACTGCGCTAACGCGGTACATACCTCAGAAGCTTTCGAAAATTTATATCAGTAAATTCTGAATTTCAGAAGAAAAAAAATACGAGTATCAATCTGTCTGTTAATTGAACTTTAAACACGTCTGAACTGTATCCTGGTTCAATAACAGCCCTGAAATCTACTGAGGCCTCTGCAGAACATCATCGATGTTACCTGCCGACGAACGACATCAGCACTCCAGGAACTGCACGAAACCTAAGACTTATCTTCTAACATTTACCCAACGGGCGATCTTTACGTGCGAGTCTTCGAGAAAAGTTTAGAATACAGGGACCAACGGGTGGTGAGTCAAAGGGGTAGGATGGACACCTGTAGGTGTGATGGTGTAAAGCTTGAGGATCTGTGGCATCAGGAGTGCTAAGGATGGGTGGACCCAAGGCGTGGTCACCTGGGCCCCAGGAGTGGCACCTGGGACCAAGGCGTGTCACCTGGGTCCAAGGCGTGGTCACCTGGGCCCCGGGTGTGGTCACCTGGGCCCCAGGAGTGGCACCTGGGTCCAAGGCGTGGTCACCTGGGCCCCGGGTGTGGTCACCTGGGCCCCGGGTATGGTCACCTGGGCCACATGTGGTCCTGTCACAAGGCATCACTCGCCCTCCACGTCAACACGTCCTCCACAACCGGCATATCACCACATAGCAAAACAATAACGTGTCTCCCCCACCAGCTAAAGTCCAGTATTGCTTCTAAATCTCTTTGGCAGCGAAACATTGAAAGTACCCGTCAATACTCAGACACACTGTGGTCTACTCCGTCGTAATCTCACAGTACCGGAGGTCTGACTACATGCTGCGAGATATCCCAGAGAACGGTGAAAGCAGGTTCGACAGTATGCTTAATGAGGGCTGGTGTTATCAGGTGCAAGACGCAGCCCTAGCAAGGCCACACCCAACACTTCAACAGCACATTCCTCGAGAGGCTTAAAATGGAGTCGCTCCCTCGCGCAAACACCCGCAAATTCTCCGGGAGGATGGTCAAGAGGAAGTACTTGAACAAGAGACTCCTCCACTTGAAGCCAACACACTGGCACAACACTCCACCACCGCACCTAGGCCTCCTCGCCTCCCACTACCACCATCGGCAATCACTACGTCCAGGTGTCGCTTCTCTCGACGGGTTCCCTCGTCTACAGCTTCCTCAAAGGTCCCGGATGGCTTCAACTCCTGGTCCAAGAGCACAAGACAGGTAAAACCACACACGGCCACGTCGATGTTAACTCGTGCAGGCTCTCAGCTGGAATGGCGTCGTGGGGGCATCTCGCACTTTATATACCCGCCAGGATGGGCAGGGGTTGATATGTGGAGGGGGAGGAGGGAACTATGAAGGAGGAGGAGGAGATCTTACAGACCTCCTCCTCCTCCTGGGAGGAGACTGGGGTCGGGAAGAAGACGGCGGAGCAAGAAGACCGAGAAGTGGTGGTGTATGAGTGGATCAGAGCGCGAGGTAGGAGGATCTGGGGTTGGGGGTCGGGAGGTACGCTGGGATAAGGTAAGGGCCTCTCCACCCCGCAGCCTCACGGACCGAGCTCGGGTTTAGCATTACACAATATAGAATGACACACGGCAAGATGACTTTGGCATCTCACCTCACGGAAGGCGCTGCGCAAGAATCGGGTGGATTGTGAGACCGGAGAACGCACCTGAGAGGGGCGCTTGAAGAACAGAACCTGTCACCGCTGTCTCTACATTACAGCAGGTAGGGTTGCTTTCACAGTTCGTTACTCCCTGCTGTATACATCCACGCTGACGATGTTAAGCAGTTCGGATATAAAAGGGATAACTTTTGAGCTACATTTTATTTCAGTGCGTCGTGCGCTGACAATACCAGAGGAATGTCGTGATATGGTTAAGCAACACATCTGTAGTGACGTCAAAGGGAGTTATTTTCCAGGGAGGCAGGAAATGCTGCTGCTTCCTAATTTTACGCCAGAAGGGTAGCGGTTATCCTGACACCAGAGTCTGTTAAATTTTAAAATCGCTAAACATATTTCATGCCAGAGTTAAGCGCAGGCACAATCATGGGAAAGAACTGAAGCATTACTTGCCAAGAAAAAACGAGTCAAACAAGCTAAATTAAAGCCTTAAAACATTTTGATGTTCCAAGGAAGTGGTAAGATCTGCAGACCTGTTGCCATCGAATGTCACCTCCCTGCCCAGGAAAATGGAGGAACTGGCCATCACCATCGGGTTATTTCACAGCCAAGGTATAGCAATAGTAGATGCCTGGCAGATTACTCCTTAAATTTGTACCACCTTCTACCACCTTTGTGCATCAAAGCGAGGGGGAGGTGTAGCACTCTTTTATTACAAAGAATTACGTTCAGCCCAGCCAACAGTTTAACGTGCCGGAGGGTCTGGAAGTTATAGGATAGGGTTTGCCCACATTAAAGCCATGCCAAACTGGCACCATCACTTTCTGGGAGATCTAACACCCGCCATGCTTCCCCACTAGGAAGGCACTGTTAGAACACTTTACGTACACATCTGACACACTCTGGACAAGTTACTCTTGTTCTAAGCTTGTAAAACGCCCGGATTGTAATGAGACAGATACACCACTAACCTCTAAGAACAACTACATCTATCTCAGATTGTTCACTTTTCCACGCATGGTCAAAACACTCTTGACATGATTCTCACTGACATGGCTGACCATTACCTACAATCCAAGTCTTCTTCCCCCCCTCGATAGCAGTTCTCAGTTACCAGTATTGTCCCACGCTCCCACCGTCTCCCAGCACAATCGGGCGGACACCAAAACTTATCGGCTACTTACTGACTCATCAAGGAGAAATTTCGGTTGGTAGGTAACTCTTCATCACTGGACTGAGGTGACCAGCGAAGATGATGATGAACTCATGTGGGAGAAGTATCAAGAAACCTGCAGCCAGGCTCACCAACACTTCCTTCTTCAGAAGACGGTGACGCTACACCCGGCCGACGCTCCTTGGATCACCCACCACATTAAGCGGCTTATGCAACGGCAAAATCGAGCGTTCAAAAGTGGCAACAACTACCTATACAAGCTACTCCGCAGCACAGTGCAATGCGAAGTAAACGCCGCAAAGAAGGCCTATTACCCAAACGAGGTGCAGCATTTAAAGCAGGCCAACATCGGTCATTGGTATGACAGAGTAAGAGAACTAATTGGCTGTAACAAGCGAAGGCTCTCCCTCTTTCCTTCAGTAGACCAACTTAGCAATAAGGTGGTTGCACACCACATTAACAACCACTTTGTTAATACCTGTCAACTCGACATCAGCTCCTTCCTAGCATACCTACCAACCCCATCTCCCTGAACACAGCTGTGGAATATCAAGTGGCTGAGCGCCTTAAGCGCCTTGAAACCAAACGCTTAACAGGCCCATAGGCCTTCTAGTGAAACAGTACAAGGAATCCTCCCATGACTTAGCTACACCGCTAACCGCCACAATTAATGGTTTACTAGAACAATCTAAATGCCCCACAGCTTGAAAGACATCACATGTCACACCACTACCCAAATCCACCAACCCAGAGACTCTTCATAGCTTACGCACTATTGCAGTTACTCCAATCCCCAGTCTAATTTGTGAAAATTTTGTGTTTGACCGGGCCTATGCTAACACTGCTGATTTAAAAGACCCTCAGCAGTTTAGAAATATGAAGTCTTCCTCCACCATTCATTACATTGTC
>JAUUEE010475591.1:0-11379 GCA_032361485.1 Panulirus cygnus | reverse complement strand
CTCTTTTTCGTCTCCTTTCCTGTGAGATTATACTACATATATATATATATATATTTCGTGTTATGTGGTTTTGGTGCACTGTGGAGGTTTTATCGTTGTATACTGCTGTTGAAGCATTAGGGTGGTGGCGATGATGATCTCAAATTTATCCGAAGTAGTGTAGTGCTGCTGTTCCTCTATGGTGGTATTGGTACACTATCATGGCGCTGGTGGATTGTGATGGTATATGTGTACTGATTTGGTGTTGGGTCATTGTTTTGGTGCTGAGCACTGTAATGGCACTGGTATACTGTGATTGTACTTGTCCACTGTGTTGGTAGTGGTGCATTATAATGGTAGTTTCAATTTTTAGTAGTGTTGGGCACTTTGGCGGTATTTTTGCACTGTAATGATGATGATGTTGCATTTGTTTTTATAATGAACCAACATGACACAGGCAAAACATGCCCCAGTCACCGGTCGTCTCATATGTATATTTTCTTGTTATACTTAATCGCTGTTTCCCATGTCAGCGAGGTAGCGCCAGGAAACAGATGAAGAAAGACCCATCCAATCATTTACACATTTACATGCATATATGTGCATATAAGTATATATGTGTGTATATGAGTGGATGGGTCTTTCTTCGTCTGTTTCCTGGCGCTACCTCGCTGACGCGGGAAACATCTATCAAGTATAATCAATAAATATATATTTGAGATGCCTTTGACTGGGGCACGTTTTGCCTGTGTCATGTTGGTCTCTATAAAGACAAATGCGACATTATCATCACAGTGCACAAATACCGCCACAGTGCCCAACACTGTCAAAAGTGCACTATTACGATTATAATGCTCCAGCACCAACACAGTGCACAAGTACCATCACAGTGCACCAGTACCATGACAGTGACCCAACACTACTTCGGTACACACATTTCACCACGGTACATCAGCGCCATGATAGTGTATCAATACCACCATAGAGCAACAGCAGCACCACACTGCTTCACATATACTTGAGATCATCAGCGCCACCACCTTAATGCTTCAATAGTACTATACAATGGTAAAACCACCACAGAGCACCAATACCATCAAAAAGGTTAAAAAAAAGACACCATAGTGCATAATACTACCACAATACACCAACACCAACACACAGCTTCATCAACGCTATAGTACATCACTATCACTACAATGCACAATGCACCCGCAATTCCACAGAGCAGGAGCACCAGCATACGTGCACTATCACCAACGCAATGTGCCAACACCACCAAAATGCACAAGCGTCTCCAAGGTACATTAATATTACCCTACTAAACCAGCATCACCACAGTTCACCAGTCTTACTACAAGATATCAGTACCACCAAGCGCACTATCACCACTAAAACGCACCAGCACCACCACAGTGCACCAACACCACCACAGTGCACCAGTACCATCATAATGCACCAGCATCGCAAGAGTACACAACTATTACCACAATGCACTAGCACCAAAACACTCTTGATTATTACTATGATGCATAACCATCACATCAGTGCACCAGGACCATCAGAGTGGATCAGCATCATCATAGTGCGCCAGCACCAACACAAAGTTTCAGCAATGTCAAAGTATATCAGCACCGCCATACTGCACCACGACAACGACAGTGAAACAGTACTACCACTGTGCACCAGTATTAACAGAGTGCAGCAGTGTCTCATCACATTGCACCATTCACACAGCCGTACATTAGCACCACCATACTGCACCAGCATCAACACACTTCTTCAGCAACACTATTGTACAGCACCAACACCACGGGGCTTCGGCACTACTACAGTGTACCAGCACCAATACACTGCTACAGAAACACTATGATATATATCCATCACCACAGTGCACCAACACTGCTTCAGCAACACTATAGTACATCATAAATATCAAAGTGCATCAAAACTAATACTCTGCTTCACCAGCACTATAGTACATCACCATCATCCAGTGCGCCAGCACCACAACACTGCACCAGCACCATCTCACTGCTTCACCATTCACTATAGCACATCACCGTCTTCACAGTACACTAACGCCATCACAGTGCACTAGTACCACCATTGCATAACGGTACCACCACACCGCATTAGCACCACCACAGTGCACCCACGCAACCAAAGCACACCAATACCTCCACTTCACCAGCATTACCACAATACAACAGCGCCACCAGAGAATACAAACACCATCAAATTGCTCAGGCACCACCACAATGCACCAGAACCACCAGAACACACTAAAACCACCATACCGCACCGGTACCACCACAGTGCACAAGCGTCACCGGACAGCAACAGTACCACCACACCATACTAGCACCACCAATGTGTACCGGCGCCACAAGAGCACACCAATACCACCACACTGCATCAGCACCACCACAGTGCACCAGCACCACCAGAGTACTCCAATACCACCATAGTGAACCAGCACCAACACAGTGCACAAGCGCCACCAGAGTACCCCAATACCAACATTGAGTAACAGCACCACCAAAGAGAACCGGCACTACCAGAGCACACCAATATCGCCATCACAGTGCACCATCGCTTCCGGACCATGCCAATATTGCCACATTCCACCATAAGCACCACAGAGCAAAAGTGCCACCAAAACACATCAATACCGTTACACTGCAACAGCACCACCAGAGCACGCCAATATCACCATCATAGTGCATATAATACCACCAGACCATGCAACAGTACCACCACACCACACCAGCACCACCAAAGTGTACCGGCGCCACAAAAGCACACCAATACCACCACACTGCAACAGCACCACCACAGTGCGCCAGTACCACCAGAGCACACCAATATCACCATCATTGTACACCAACACCAACAGACCGTGCCAATACCACCCCAATGCATCAACGCTACTACAGTGCGCCAGCTGCACCAAAACACACCAATACACCACACTGCACCAGCACCACCATAGCACAATGTTATCACCATCATAGTGCGCAAATACCACCAGACCATGCCAATACCACCATAATGTAACAGAACCATCACAGTGCACCAGCATCACCAGAACACAAAAATATACTATCACAGTGCACCAACACCATCAGACCATGCCAATACCACCACAATGCATCAACATTACCACAGTGCGCCAGCTCCACCAAAACACACCAAAACACCAGACTGCACCAGCACCACCACGCTTCACCAGTACCATCACAACGCACCAGCACCACCATGGAGCATTAGCACAACTACAGAGCAGCAGCACCAACATAATGCTTCAGCAGCACTATAGTACATTACCATCTCCACAATGCACCATCACCATCGCGCTGCTTCAGCATTCACTACGGTACATCACCATTTCCAAAGTGTAACAGCACCATCATGATATACTAGCACCTTCACAGTGCACCAGCGCCACCAGAGCACACTAACACCACCCCGCTACACCGGCACCACGGCAGCGCACCAGCACAACCACACTGTACCGGTACCACAGTGCACCGGCTGCAACCTAGCCCGCCAGCACCAACACATACGTGTACGAGTAGCTTTAGCTATCGTCTTCCGTTGCTTCAGGTGGAGAGAGGATACAGCTACATATATGGTCATTAATAATTCAGCAAATGTACAGGGATAGAGCGAGCCAGCGAGCGAAGGACCGACTGGGTTGTGTGAGAGTTCTAGTGTCGCTGACCTTCGCATTAAGGCCGGCAGGAGTCTGCCCTTTTAAGACAAAAAAAAAAAGAAATATCTGTGCCTGCGTGAGGCCTGCAGGAGGTGATAGTTAACAAGTCAGTTTGGTAACGGCTTTTACATGCAACACTAAGTACATCATCATCACCACAATACATTTACATCGCTAGAGATCACCAGAATAACCACAGTACAATTACACCCCACGAATCACCAGCATCACCGCAGCACATTTACACCCCCACAGCGCACAAGCATCAACACAGCACACCAGTACCATACCGCACTAGCATCACTGCATTGTACTAGTGACACCAGAGTGCAATAGCAATACAGCAACGCACCAACACCCACACACTGCCTCCGTAACGCAATGGTACATTACTAACACCACAGTTCACCAGCCCCACCACAGTACACCAGCACCGTGTAGTGCACTAGCACAATCTAGTGCACCAATACCACCACAGCACACTAGCGCCAACCAGTGCACCAGCACCACACAGTGCACTAGCACCACCACTGTGTGTAAGCACCACCCAGTACACCAGAAGCAGCACCACCACCACCACATTATATCAGCACCATCCCAGCACACCAGCATCACCACAGTGTGTTAGCACCAACCAGTGTACCACCACCAACACAGTATACCAGCACCATCCCAGGACACCAGCACCACCCAGTGCACCAGCACTAATACAGTATACGAGCACCAACGCATTACACCAGCACCACCACAGCACACACACCACCCGCCACCCCAAGTGCACCAGCACCACCACAGTATAACAGCACCATCGCTGTACACCAGCACCACCACCTCAGTACAGCAATACCAAACAGTACACATGCACCACCACAGTACATCAGCATTACGCAGTGCACCAGTGCCACAACACGGTGTATGAACGCTGCAGAGTTCTACAGCACCACCAAAGTACACCATCATCATACAGTGCGCCAGCACTACACGTTGAACCAGCATCTCAGTGGTGTTGCAGTACAGTTACAGCGCACCAGCTCCTTCACACTATTCAAGCGCCACCATATTGCAGCAGCTCTATCAACGTATACAAACACCACCACTTTTACAAGCACCAACACAGTGCACCAACACTACAGAGCACAACAGCACCATCACAGTGTATGAGCATCATCACCACAATGCGTCAACACCACACAATTAACCAGCATCATCACAGTGCACTAACACTACAATAGTGCACCAGTACCACAACCACAGTATACCAACACTACAGAAAACATTAGCACCACCATACAGTGCACCAGCACCACCATACAGTGCACCAGCACCACCACAGTGTACCAGAATCATCATCTCAATACGTCAACACTACACTGCAGTAGCAATATCACACTGCACTAACACCACCACAGTACACCTGCAGCACCATAATGTGCCACCGCCACCACAGTGTACCGACACCGTTTTAGCTTACTAGCACCATCATAGTGCACTAACACCACAACAGTGCACCAACACCACCCAGTGTACCATACCATCACAGTATATCAGCGCCATCACAGGAAGCCAGCACCACCCAGTGCATCAGCACCACCACAGTGTATTGTTCCTTTGCAGGACATCAGCACCACCACATTACACCAGCATCACCACGGTGCACCAACACCACCACAGCGCACCTGCAATACCACGTTACACAAGCGTCACCCAGTGCACCAGTGTCACCACAGTATATCAGCACCATCTTAGTACACCAGTACCACCACAGTGCACCGGCACCATCACAGTACACCAGCACCACCACATTACACAAGCGCCACCCACTGCACCAGCGTCACCACAGTATGTCAGCACCATCATAGTACAACAGCACCACCACAGTGCACCGGCACAGCTACAGTGCACCAATATCAGCAGAGTATATCAGCAACATCGCAGTACACCAGCACCATTAGAGGGCACCAGTAATACCAAATTGCATCAGCAAAACCCAGCGCACCAGCACCACCACATTATACCATCACCATTGCAGTGCAAACAGCACTACCACCCCAGCACAGCAACACCAACCAGTATACATGCACCATTACAGTGCATTAGCATTATGCAGTACACCAGCGCCACCACAGTGAAATAACACTGCACAGCTCTGCAACACCACCAAAGTACACAAACACATAATGCGCCAACATCACTAGAGTGCAGCAGCATCACTGTGATGGTGCAATACCATCACAGTGCACCATCTCTACCACAGTGTGCAAGCGCCACCACACTGCAGCAGCAGCATCACCGACTACAACCACCGTTTACCAGCATTACAACAGTGCACTAGATCCACAACCACAGTATACCAATGCAATATATTACACCAGCATCACAGCACAGCGCACCAGCACTATCACAGTGTAACAGTGCCACCATCACAATACGCCTACACCGCACAGTGCATCATCACCATTACAGTCCACTAACCACACAAAACAGCACCAGTACCACAAACACAGTATACCAACATTGCAGAGTACATCAGCACCATTACACAGTACATCAGCACCACCATAGTGTACCGGTATCACCACCAATATGCATAATCACCACACAGTGCAGCAGCACCATTACAATGCACTAACACCACCACAGCGCACTAAAATCACCACAGTGGTTTTAGTGCGCTGTGGTGGTGTTAGTGCCACCGTCACCACAGTGTACCAAAACCGCAACAGTTTACCAGCACCACAACAGTGCACTAACACCACCATAGTGCACCAACACCATCGTAGTGTACCAGCACCACTATAGTGCGTCAGCAACATCACAGTGAACTTCTATCACCACGGTGTACCAACACTATCACTGTGCACCAACACCTACAACAGCAAACCAAAACCACCACAGTACACTAACACTATCACAGCGTGCCAGCGCCAATAAAGTGTACCAACGTCATGTTGTACCTGTATCACCACAGTGTACCAACAACATCACTCTGCACCAACATCATTATAGTGTACCAGCACAACCATTATGAACTAACAATGTACCAGCATCGCTAGAGTGCAAAAGCACAACCAAAGTGAACCTATATCACCAAGGTGCACCAACACCATCACTGTACGCTAACACCACTACAGGACACCAACATCGCAACAGTGCTCCAATATCACCACAGTGTGCTAGCACCATCAAAGTACACCAGCAACGCCACAGTGAACCTATATCACTACAGTGCACCAACAATATCGCCTTGCGACAACACCATTATAATGCATCAACGCCATCACAGTGTCAACATTACCAAAGTCTACCAACATCACCACAATGTACCAGCAAAACCAAAGTGCACCAATAACACCACAGTGCACCTATATCGCCACATATCACGAACACCAACACATTGCACCAATCCACTACAGTATAACAGCACCAACAAAGTACTACAACAACACCTGAGCACACCAACACCATCACAGGGCACCAACAACGTTATAGTTGACCAAAGCCACCAAAATGCACCAATAACACCGAAGTGCACCAACAAAACCTCAATGCACCAGCGCTACCACAATGCACCGACACCACCACAGTGTACAAACACTACTAAAGTGCACCAGCACCACCACAGCGTGCCAACACCACCTTAATGGTCCAACAATACCACAGCTCACCAATAACTTTACACTGCACTAACACCACCACAGTGTACCAACAACAACTTAATGCACCAACAATACCACAATGTACCAACACCACCGCAGAGTACCAACAACACCATATTGCCCCAACAATACCATAGTTTACCGACAGCACCTTAATTCACCAACACCACCATATCATAGTAACAACTCCATAATGCACCAACACCACCACAGAAACGGGCCACTAACAGGCAAGGGCCCGCGTCGGACCAAAAACGAGGGTCCGACGATCTAAACAAACAAAACAAACCACCACAGTGCACTGACACCACTACAGTGCACCAGCAGCACCACTCTGATTCAAAAACATCAGTACATTATAGCTTATAGAGTGAAGCAGCAATGTCATATTACATCAGAACCGCCGAAGTGCGCCAACACCACCACAGAGCACAAACGCTACCCAGTGCACCAATACCACCACACTGTACCAACAATACCTTTATGCACCAACACCACCACAGCGTGCCAACAACACCTTAATGCACCAACAACACCTCAGTGCCCTGCACCACCGCAGTTCACCAACACCACCACAATGCACTAGCACGACAAAAGGGAACCAGTACCATCACAGTGCACAATACCACAGTAATGTACCAGTAACATCTCAGTACATCCTAACTCCATCAGAGTACCAGTACTAGCTCATTGCATCAGACCAATCTGCTGCTCCACACGCATATGTCGGTGCTGAACTACTACCACTTCGTGGCAGTGGTCATATATGTTTAAGCATGGACACACTTGTAATGTTAAGGCAGGTTAACCTGTGAAGTGAATATGTCCAGGCATTGTGGGCTCAACGTTGCCATGTCGTTCAGAAGACGATTATGCACAAATACTGAACACGGACATGAAAAGCATTGCCAAAAGACAACTTGCATGTGTCATGAACACGAGCTTGAAGATGTAGCGAGCACCGGTATGGGTATTTATTGAAAAGTATTATGTCATGTGTATATGAGTGCATCTATATGTGTAATAAACATGGCTGTGGCATTCGAGTGAATCGTAAAAAATGTATACTTACTCCGTACACTTGTACCAAGTTTTATCATTATACAAGGCTATATATTTATTCTGTATATGGCTGTGTGTGTGAGTGGTCATGGTAGTGTCCGTGAATTTGATGTTAGGTGGCATCTGTTAGACAAAGCTCAGCATATGAAATATTGTTTGAGTTACTGCCGCTTGCTTACAGCTATAAAGTCAGCGCTAGTATATGAGCGACTTTCACCACAATAAAGTCCACTTTTTGTACCTGCAAAGAAGTAAAGTTGGATGGCTGAGTGAGAGAGGTGAGGACGGGCTGCTGCCAGCTTTGGTGTGAGCAAGGCCCACAGATTGGGCTTTGGGTGTGAGGTTCCTGCCGCCCTCAGCGTACTAATCGCCAGTAGTAGAGTTGCCAACCCGTCGAATTCATCGGCGACGCCATCCTATCACAGTTCCGGTTCTTAATGTCAGTTATAATGAACATTTGCTCACCCTTCACTTTTCCAAACTTCAGATTTCCATCACCAAACTTTCTTAAATATAATTGATGAGACTCACGGATTCGGTCAGACTGTAATAATTGATTATATGTCGAGGGTTATGTTACGTCTTATGCAGGGCAAGACCTACTTTTTAGGGGACTTAAGCGGAGTCTCTTATGGGTGCCCCTTCACCCTTCAAACTCCCTTTAAATCAAGAGCTCTAGGAGTCCAGGTGGCATGCCCTTAGAAAAAAATGAAAATTTAGGGTGTGTGGGACAGCATTTTCAGCTTTCTAAAAGTGCCATGTACGTAACTGCCCTGCGGTGTGAGTATATAGAGCGTATAGGAAGGGCCTGCCTTGGTTTTATGTTATATCAAGAGAAAAAGAAAATGGTTTATACAGATATAAGGACATAGGTCTCCACATCTCTCTCAATCTGTAATTTATGTGATTTTCTCCTATATGATAGTGAGTGGTGAATATACAATCTGTTCAAAACATCGGCCACCTTCCAACATTCACTTCGCACAGGTTCTCGCATCTTTCACCCACAGATACAGTTTTCTGTAACCTGCTCATGTCTGTCATAAGGAGGTCTCGAACTACCAAACCATAACGCCCCTTAACTTCACTTGCCGCTTCCCCACAAGTTCCTTATCTCCTCTTAACTTTCTCCACACCTTCTGAGAAGGAACATATGAATAATAAGATAAATGATAACAAAACAATGACGGTGATATATAAAGATCTCAGTTGTATCGTTTGAACCTAGCCTAATCTTCAGCCCTACGTGCCCTGCACTGCAGATATTTTCTTCCGCTTGCAAATGTCGAGCAACACGCAATGGTACAATCTTCATCATTTTGTTACAAGTTCACGGAAAACTTGTATGCCCACCAGTTGTCACTTCTTTCTTCATCAGCGATTTTCTGTTGCCTTCTTTCTTTCACAATTCCTTATGCACCATTTCGTATTGTGTCACCATCACTTTTTTTTCTGCCATTCATATTGTCACAACCAAGATTCGTCCACATTCAGTTTTATCATCATGTATTCCTTTGCTATCTAATCTGCTATATTTACCCCAGGAGGTCATTCACGGGTTAATGAGCTTTTGAACTTATCTTTTAATATCATTTCATTCATCGTTACTTCGCTCTTGTAGCGCGATACATTACAAATATGTAATGTCAAGACCGCCTTACACTCCAGTGGCCCAAAAACATGGAGAACGCGCCCAAGCCTGAAAACAATTTCAGAATTTTGATCTGGTAACATTCTCTGCTGAAGCCCGTGTTGAATACCCGATTACTTCTGATGAAAGCTCTTAAAGTCGTCATCCCATTTGCCACAACGAACCACTGTGAGGACGAATATCTTTTTTACAATGGTCATCAGTATTACCAAGGTAAGAAACAAAGCGTCACGATTCAAAGTCGAGGAAAAAGAAGCTGTTTCAATCATGTGTTTGATAATATCTAAGGTAGGGATATAGATACCAAGATGTAAGATTATTCATTATCTTTGCTTTATTAAATTAATGTATATTTCTAGTAACCAGTTGATTAAAATATCTTAGCAGAATGATGAAAATGAAATAAGATCGTTAGTTTTTCCTAATGTTACATTTTCTTATTATTGTTTGAAAATAAAAAGGGAATCTGAATAATTACTTTGTTTTCTTTTCTTTTTGATCAAGGGGTAACAAAATAGCTGGGTTATTCTGTAACGCCTATTCTGTGTCGCCATCTACATAACAGTAGATCATTATTTGCTTCACCGGCTTAATCCGTATTTTCGATATCTGCGTACCCTACTGCAGATCTGTTGGTAAGTGTCGTTTAACAACTAACCCTAAGTGACATTAATTGCAGTTACAAGTATTCCTCAACATAACTGTATAATTTTTCTTTTCAATTATTAAATGTGCTGTTTCAGTAAGATTACTAATTCATAATTGATAAAGTTTAGCAAAATATACGTTTTTTTGTTACTATACTTGATCACTGTTACCCGCGTCAGTGAGGTACCGCCAGGAAACAGACGAAGAGAGACCCATCCACTCATATACACGCATATATACATACATGCACATATATGCACAACACATACATATACATACCAACATATACATATATACATAAACACACATACACATGCACTTACACACACAGGTATATATTCATAATTGTTCGCCTCCGTCCATTCCTGACGCCACCCCGCCCAAGAGGATATAGCATCGCCACCCTCTGCGTCAGCGAAGTAGCGCCAGGAAACAAACGAAAAAGGCCACATTCGCTCACATTCAGTCTCTTCCTATCATGAGTAATGCACCGAAACTAAAGCTCCCTATCCACATCCAGGCCCCACAGACCTTTCTATGGTTTACCCCAGACGTTTCACATGCCCTGATTCAGTCCATTGACAGCATGTCGACCCCGGTATACCACATCGTTCCATTTCACTCTATTCCGTGCACGCCTTTCACCCTCCTGCATGTTCAGGCCC
>JAUUEE010464520.1:0-11420 GCA_032361485.1 Panulirus cygnus | reverse complement strand
CGTTTTCAGATTAGAGTCCACTATAAGGTCTAGCCTGCATGATAGTAGGCTGTCTAGAGACAAGGGCTAGTAGTATCAGTCACAAAACCTAGAAAATATTGTACAAATAACTGTTAGGCGAAAACCCAGCAACGTAACAATGGCAACAAATGATGACTAGGAGACGACCTGGCGTTTTTAACAATAACATATCTGCGTAGCAAACAAGCGGACACTTGGCAAATCCACCAACGGTTGTCAGGAGAACTGTTCCTTGTACCTCGTTAGTTGGCCGAGAGTTGAACGAAGCGGCGCTTATTTTTGTGGTTATTAACAGGTAAAGGTTACTAAACCAGAATCTGCCCCATACGAGATATCACACATTACAAAATCCGCAAATTGAGAACATGTTTGACTAATGGCTATCAACTGCTAAGGTTATCAAGCCATAATCCGCACCATACGTCAGACACTTACGGTAACATCAGTTGTATAACAGGATGTATATATGTTGTTGGATTTAAGGGCTATTAGCTAAGGTCATGAAGACAGAATGTGAACCATAAGTTAAACATAAAATGATCGTCCAGGTCCAGGTGACTGGAGAGAAGCTATGAATGTCTTTCTTGATTACTGACTAGAGGGAAGGGTTTTATGAGGAAAGGAATTCGGGAGGAGTTTGTTGGAGGGTTGGAGGGAGTGCAATGAGTAGGGACAGAAAGATACAAAAATAGAGAAGGAAAGGAGGAGGGAAACAGGTCCTGGGGCTCAAAGCAGGTGCTCCATTATCAGTCATGCAAGATGTCTAAAAATATACAAATGTTGGTTGGTTATTTGGGCTTTCGGCCCATCGACCGCCAGGGTCAGTAAGGCCGCCAAGGTGGTTATAACCACCACTCGAATCATTTTGAACACCTTAACGTGTTGAAGACAATTCCAAGGCCATGCTCACTCTCACAAAATATTGGGCCCATATAACTGTAAATTTAGTTGGTCGTATTTTTGGGGTTTCAGCCCTATCGACTGCCGGGGTCATAACAGCGACAAACGACAAGTCATAACCACCAGTCGCATTGTCTTAAACACTATTTCCGGGAGTTCAAGGTAACTCTAAGACCACACACAAACACAGTGAATATATGACCTGTTCATACGACGAATGTTGGATTTTAAGGGAAAGCGACCCATGGAAGGTCATAAGGACACAGATCCTTTATGTGTTCCACTTTATGTGTTTATTCTTATCGTATTACTGTCTAAGTAGCCGGGACTGTTAAGCAGCGAAAAGTGTCCGTGCAAGGAAAATTTATGCATGGAAGAGTTACCGCGAAAAACCTGAGAAATGGTTGTTGGTGGTTTGAACAGTATTATTATTACCACACATCCCCAGGACACCTTGGATGGGGCTCCTACAGCTTCGTGGCTGCACTCTACGCAGGAGCAGGGTATGGTAGATATCTTTGAAGCAAGAAGATTTTCGTCCTTGGGCAAACGCTTTACCTCTAAAGAAGTGAAGTACTTTTTCCTCAACAGGACTGTTAACATCTGGGATGATTTACCAATCAGAGTATTTGAAAGTAGTACCATAAGAAAAGACTTGATGAATATTTCTCTTATCGATGGAGACGTGTTACTTCCGGTGTAACCACTTACCGGTAACACCTGTTGAACAATATTATGTGACGAACAGAGTAGAGTTGTTGGGTAAAAAAGCGTGTTCTGCCCTTCAGCTGACTAATCGTACTATCATACACTCTCCTTGTAAACTCCCCGTCTTGCATTCTTTCCACAAGCCCAAACCATCTCAAAAACTTACGATTCACCCGCTCCACAGTTCATTCCCTTTGCATTCCCTGCCATACCACATCTCTCAAAGATCCCTTCATTTCTTTCTTCATTTCATCTAGCCATGCACTTGGTCTTCTCAAACAGTTCGTTTCCACAGCCTGGATTCTTGACCTCTGTGACTCATTCCATGTCCATGTTTCGGCCGCATAGGTCATGGAAGGAGGACTATCTTGTCCCTTAATCCTCTCTTAATTTCCATACTTCCACCTCTGCCCTTCGTTATTCTGTTAAGGGACCCAGTGACTCTTCTACCTCGTACTTCTCTCTCCCTCATCCCTCCTTCCATATCACCAAACTTACCCAAGATTGTTCCTAAATACTTAAAATTTCTCATCTCTTCCAGTCTTTCATCCTTTGAACCAAAACCAATTTTTCATGTTGCTCGTTTTCCTCACAACTAACTCTACATCCTCCCATTGGTTTTCAAAACAATTTTTCATTTTTCCACTGATCCTTAAAGCCTAGTTGCTTAAACACGTAATGCTGCATACTTTTATCTTGTTTCTTTGGAAGACCTTGTTTACTGATTAAATTAAGGATGTTCGTTTATTTTCTTATGGACCAGACATCTGTAAAATTTACAAAATTAAAGTTTCCCTTCACTCCTCCTGACTTTTTTTTCTTATAATATATCATCTCTTATTTTCCATTTTTAAATACCAAGAAAAATATATACTTATAGTTTTTCTTAAAATCCACAGGAATCAAGCTTTGATATGGACATGGATGATGGAAGCCCTCTCCCTGGCCCAGCATCACCACATTCTTTCACTGATGGGCCCTCACCATCTTTTACCAGTTTGAAAGAAGGACAGACAAGCAAGCAAAAACTGAAAAATGTGGACAAAGTGATTATCAAAGGGAAGAAGAAAATAGGCCGTCCTCAAAAGCTGGTCCTGGACAGTAGGTATCAGGGAATAAATATTACATCAGAGGCAGCCACTGCTATTCCAACAAGTATACTTCTTATGGCTGGAACCAGCTCACGTGGGAGGAAAATTGTTTGTAAGGAAGATACTAATTTTGTAACATCCTAACAGTCTGTTGGAAAGTAATTTCATCATCTGGTAAAATTATATCTGTATTTCACTTTGTCAATATAACTGCAAGTCATATGATTAGTGTGCTGTACATTTGAATATTAGGAAATTCAGAAGATGAGGAAAAGCATATGGCCATTTGTTTATGATGAATTGTAAATTTTTCCACAACAGGTCATTAAATAATGGGAGTCACATAAAAAAGGGAATATTTTATTGTTGAAGGGACAGCATTTGCAGACTTTAAATTTGAAAGAAAAAAATATTGTAACAAAAGAATACTTCAAATCTACGAACACAGGCTTGACAGAAGTAATCATTGAATAATAATGCATCCAAGAATTTTAAGATGGATTTAACCCAAGTAAATGCCCCTCCACAGTGCACTACCACAGTGCCTGTGGAGTATCTTTGGGCATAGAGCATGTTTTACTTTTTACAGGACTGTAATGAGAACTATCACATAATGTGGATAATATCTGTAGTGTATAAAAGCAATGTAGACATCTGTCAGTTCACCTGAACACCAGTACTTATGTCTTAGGAAGACATAACTAACTCACTGTTCTCTAAGATGGTGAGATAGTAGGTTATGCTTAAGTAGCTCATCATTCATTTTGGTTGTTTTATTTTTGTACATATCACATACTGCAATATAGTAATAAGCTACCAAAGAAGCACATAAGGCCCAAAGAGAACATAAATGTGCTACTTTCTGTAAATAGGTTGATAGAAATAGAAACTTTCATAACCTGATGCTTCACTTCCACCATGTTGCTATACTACCAGTTTCCTTGTAGCAACAACATTCATTTTCCATCACTTACAGCAAGAAAGATACCCAACAGATTTTCATATAAATGAATGTATATGTGCAATAAAGTAATTGCTATAAGAAACATATATGATACTGCTTTCTGTACTCTTGAAGTTTTCATTATAAGTGCATATGAACAAAGAAAATTACTGATCTCAAAATAGTTTTCTTGTGTATTTTTCTTAATTTATTGTTGGTAGTGAAACATTCAGGGAATCCTCACTTAATGGCACAATTTTTGTCCAAGGTATATTTTTTTACTCATTTTTTTTATTTTTTACCTTGTCTCTCTGGAAAGTTCAGAAATGTAATATATTTGCTTTTTCCTTGGAATTATAGCATATTTCAAATTTTATGTTTACCATTTTGTAGATTAACATCGTAATGTTGTATGTACTTCAAAGGGATGTGACCCTTAACATTTTATTAGTGTTTCATTTACTTTGTCTCTGAAAATGTTTGGTTGGTGTACATGAAATTTGTGTTTAACCTTTTTGAGTACACTTGTCACCCAGGTATTGTTATTAAAATTGGTCAGTGGATGATTACTACACCATACATTCCCATTTAATAGACTAGCTCATGAATGTATGGAATTCTCTTATTTCAGTGAACGTTTGATGAATGTATATAAAATAATCTGATACCAAAGACCATTCCTTTTGAGGAATATTAACATTTGTCTTGATACTGCAATTACAGAAGCTGATTTTGAACTTTGAGTTAGTGTACTGTGCTCATGGATATGGCCTCCATCAAGATGATCTTGAAAAGTAACTCATGGTTTGAAGTTTCTATGCAGAAGGGTATAAGCTAGTATTTTGTCATGTAGAGGGTTTTTGTTCGAAATATGGACGTGTTTTTCCATAATATGCCTACTTTATGCTACCTGTAGTATTAAGTGTTGCATTTTTGTTATGCATACTTATATGCTGTTGATTTTTCATATTCATAGATCTTCTCTGAGATGTTATACTAGCTATTTTGATTTTACTACACCAAGGAAAAGAAAATGTAATGGCAGCTTTTGTAACATTTTCAAATTTATGGTGACCGTAGTATTCAGGGAAGGTTTTGTATGTATCGCCCTAATTTTAGCAAATCATATTTTACATGACTATTGATGGTAAAGACATTTAGTTATTGGAATGTTTTTATTGTTTGGTTTACATTCTCCAGTTGTTTGCAACGTTCACTTCCATTATACAATAATGCTACAGGTGGTAATTATGTGGGATAGTGCAAGCAGTGCAAGTATTTTAAGTGCAGCTGTTTGGTCTTCAATCCTAGACTCTACAGTGACTGTAGTATATAGAGAGGGTTGTGCATTTGGTACAGCTAACTTCCTATTGGAATCATAATAGCAAGAATATGTATTTTGGAAGGTATTTATACTTGATTTAGCACACATTCTATGGCAAGTTTCACTGTTTTGTACTATTTATACCACACACTGGCTCTGATTTATGATTGTTAAATGATCAGGAATGAAAGGCATAAATTATGGCAAGTAACTTACACAGAAGGGGCGTTAACGTATAACATGGTTTCCCGTATGTCTTATGATTCCGAATCTAGTATGGAGATTAGCAGCTTGATATTGTGAATTAAATCTCATGTTTCCTGTAAATGTGTAAAAGTAAAAGTTCTTTTTGTAACTGTAAAGTATGTTCTCTTGATGTAAATATAGAAAGTTTAAAGGAGGTAGAAAGTACCATAATAGTAAATAATACCAATAGTTGATAAGAGAAAGAATGCTATCCATGTATCTCCTAAGTGTCATAGAAGGTAACTGTGAGGGGTAACTGTAGGGAAGCTGCAGGAGAGTTTGAAGTGTTCACAGAAGAGAGCAAACTGGGGTAATGTGGTTTATAGGGCTGACCCGGGTCTTATGAAGCAGTTAATGAAAACCATGGAAAGTTCTTTGGTTCTTCGCTTTGGATAGGGGGCCATGGTTTGTGTGCAATATACTTAACAGCTAGAGACTGTTCATCTGTTCCAGGTGCTGCCTCGCTAATGAGGGAAAAGCAAACAAGTTTGAAAAGATTTTTGTGGCCATGATGATCTACTATGAATCATATGTGGGGGAAGAGACTGAAAAAGAGATGTAACAGTGAATTGAAAGAGGCTTTAGGGTGTCATTGCCTGAAACTTCAGGGGGAAAAGAGGTATGCATGGGAGAGAATGGGCTGGAGGGATATGGTGCACACGAGGCATTTTGCCACCAGTGGTCTAAACAGGGCATCTGAAGCTGTCAGGGCAAATTATGGAATGGTCTGTGATACTTATCTCTGCTATAAAGTACTGCGCTGTATTGTACCAAAACTAATGCCTACCATTCTCAGTTAATTCCCACAGATTACTCCATAGTTTATCATGACCATTTTATATGCCCTAGTTAAGACCACTGACAGCTCATCACTACCATACATCACACTGATCCGATTTATTCTATCCACTGCATGCCTAGCCCACTTAAAGATTCAGGTCCCAGTACTCCAAAGCATCTTATAATACATCCATCCTATTTCCTGATTGGTCAGCCTATAACCCTTGCTCCCTCCATTATTGAAACAGATCTTATACAGTTTTTGCCCATCCTTTCCGTATGTCTGAAACACTTTAGCTCTCCGTGGTTAACCCTTTTAATCAGATTGCACTTACTACCACATCTTTCTTACATTATCATTCCTTAAATGATCAACCCCCTTTTGCATCACATCTTATCCAGAGCATTTTGTTTCCAATATGTCCATCCCCTTCCTTCCCTTTTATATTCAAGACCCAAACTCACTTCCATACAACACTGTCAAGACTACTGTACTGCAAAACATATCCATCTTTTCCTTAATAGATGTTGACCTCTCCTTTCCCACATTTTTAATTCAGTCAGGACTGCAGCCCCTTCTCCCACTTTGTAACTTACTTCAGACCTCATAGTTCCATTATTTGCCACATTCATTCCCATGCACCTACAGCACTCCCCTTGTTTAACGTACTGTGATCACATGCCACTCTTCACTCTCTCCTATATAGTCAGCATGCAGACCTTGTCATTTCTTTTTTCCAAAAACTGACACAGTCTTTGACACTTGCGTCCACCAAGAAGTGATCAAACACACCACCTGCCACCCCTCTCAGCATATTCACATCACACAACCTTTCCTTTGCATTTCAGTTATCACATATTCCAGTAATGTCTTTAAATATGAAACATCTCATATTCACATACAGTATTTTGGTATATTTGTTCACAGTTCAGTAAATATCTTTAAAGAGTAAGATCAATCATGTCTTCATTCTAGGCACCACTCATCTCTTCAGCATTACAAACACTGATTAAGTACGTCACAAGACTCCTCATGCCCAGAATGTGGCTTACCTACTGAAGACATGACACATACTCCTCAGTTGTCCTGCAACTCGCCCCACACAGACATACATCACCTACACCACCCTTCTTGCCTTTGGTCCTGCCTGGTGGATGAGACCAGCTTCCTGAATGCTGCAGGAGTCAGAGAAATAGGGATCCTGGTTAGGAAAGTAAGGTGATCTATGAATGTTGCCAGTGTTTTGAATAGTATTTAACATTGGTCAGATCTAATTAATTACCCTGATTAGTTTTCATTCAGCACTGGATAATAGATTAATATGGAATCACTGATTACATCAGTTTTTAAAATCTACCACGTGTAAAACTATTTATGATAATCATTATATGGCTGTTAGTCGGGAAAGTACTGAATGCAAGTGTAATGACATTTTTGACAAATTTGAAACCTCTTTACTATCTTATTATGTTCCTTTTTAACTACTTTGTTATTGTGAGTACAAGTACATATTCCTTCATGATATGATGCAGGTAATATGGTATTAGTTGCATTATCCAGTTAGAAACACTGTAAATTTGTACATATAATCTGTAAATATGTAAATAAAAGTATTTATATAGGTTAAGATTACATGGCCAGCTTTCTAAATATTTAGTCCTGCAGAATGCTGACATTTTGTTTATATCTGGTAAATTATTGTGCATAAAAGCTTTGTATCTAGCTACACAGATAATTTGAGCATTTGCACATTCTTTATTATGAAGAGTGGATTGTTATCAGTTACATGTAATAGATGTGTATTTTTTATTTTGTAATACATGAAGAATTTTACATACCTGCAGCTTTTACTTCCCTAACATCATAGAAATGTTTAAAGGGTTTTAATTGCAAAGAGAATTTCACCCATTTGTAAGTACTTAAACAATTTGCATGTCATACAAAAGGTTTCAATGTTAACTAAATCATTATGCAAAATCCTCAAGAAAAGGCCCAATCCTTGGGGATTTGGGAGTTACCGTCTGTGTGTTTGCTACATATCCATAGTTCTGAGTACTTTTATGGATGACAATGATGTGCAGTGGAGGTGGAACTACTGTACTGGGTGGAGTTGGAGCATCTGATGGAGTAGTGCTTTTTGGTGATGGCCATTTGGCACCTTGTGGAGGGGTACACTGGTGGTGCAGTTTGGGTTAATGTCACTAGCTTTCATTAGTAGGTGGGAGATGATAATCTGGCCATTATCTCCCATTTGGGTTGGGAAAACTATGAGTGATTGTGTAAGATGTTTGGGTACAACCCATGGTTCAGCTCTGTAGCTGGGACAGATCAAGACTGTGCTCTAAACAGGAGCAGAAATAGTTGAATGATGAGGGTTGCAAAGAGGATCTATGCATCAAAAGTAGAGTGGAAAAGGAGGAGGGGGAGACCAAATCAGAGATGAAAGGATGGAGTAAATAAAATTTTGAATAATTGGGGCCTGAACATGCATAAGAGTGACAGGTGTGTCCTAGAAAGAGTGAATTAGAATGATGTGGTATCAGGGAGCAACGTACTGTAAGCAGACTGAACCAAGGCATGTGAATCAGCCAGAGAAAACCATGGAAAGGTCTATGGGGCCTGGTTATAGAAAGGGGGACTGTGGTTTTAGTGAACTGCATACAACAGTTAGAGCATGCACATGAGAAAATGAGGCATTTTCTCCGTACCTGGTGCTACAATTGCACATGGGAAACAGCAAACAAATATGCACTGCACACCCTATTCTCAACCACACAATTTGATGGCACTGGGACTACTATACCTTCAAACATACCCATTTTGCTCTCCTAAATTTCTCAATTCCCCCAGAACCTTCATCTCCTCACTGTCTTATGACAATTCCACTTCCAGGGTTCCATTCACTGCCATGTCCACTCCCAGGTCCACTCCCAGGTATCTAAAACACTTCACTTCCAAATTTTCTCCATTCACACACACACATCCCAACTAACTTGTCCTTCCACCCTGCAAAACCTAGTAACCCTGCTTTCATTCACAATTACTCATACCTTCTTCCTCTGACACACCCTCCCAAACTCAGACACCAATTTTGTGGTTCTCACTTGAATCTACCACCAGTGCTATGTCAAAAGTAAACAACAACTGTCTCGCTTCCCAGGCCCCATTCATCCACTAAAGACTGCGTACTCGCCCCTCTCTTCAAGACTCTTCCATTTACCTCCCTCACCACCCCAACTATAAACAAATTAAACAGCCATGGTGATATCACCCACCTCTGCCAAAGATCAACTTTCTCCTGAAACCACTCACTCCTCTCTTCCTACCTGTTCACACACCTTAGAAATTTGATAAAAACTTCTCACTACTTCTAGTAGCTTTCCTCCCACACCATATATTTGTAAGAGCTTACACAAAGCATCTCTATAAACCCTATTATATGTTTTTTCCAGGTACATAAATGCCACATACAAATTCATATGTTTCTCTAAGTAGTTCTCACACAAAATTTTTTGAACAAAAAACAAGTGCTAAGATTGAAACAAAATTGATGGTGAGGTACCCCTTCATGATGCTGTATGATATAATTATGGTTATTATTTTGTTATAGTTGATACTCTGAAGGGAAGGTAACTTGTGAGGTATCATGTGTATTCTGGAGCTTATTATTTGCAATAGAGAATGGAATTTTTATTCAGTTTTGGTGCTTGATGTCATATCACACATATGGATCTCTTTTGCATATTTAGGTGACGACACAATGCTGGGTGACCAGTCATATCGCTACCTAACAGTTGATGAGATGAAGTCACTTGGTGATGATTCTCTCCCCATTGATGTCACCAAGGATGAGAAGATGGATGTGTCTTTCATCAGCAACTCAATGGCAGGTGAGTTCTAAGTGTTCTCCATTTGATATTTAAGTCATTAAAACATGTTCTTGAGTCCAACTGACAGTCCTGTTTGACTCAAAAATGAATCCAAAAGGTAAAAGAATACTTTATGTCTAGCCAGCACATGTTGGTACACGTTCTCACATATGTTTTTGATTGGACAGGTGATCTCATTACCGTCGTTCTCCTTTTAGGTGCCAGGCAGTTGACTTGCAATGGAATACTGTTACTCACCTTACAAATAACAAGTGTGACAATATGATTACAATATATCTATGGTTTGTGGAGGATCCTTAAAGAAAATCCCATGTGTGTACAAAAGTAATTAAGGGCCAAGGGTGCATATTGTGATGGATGGCAAAGCAGAGCAGGGCTAACGACCTGGCCACATCCGTGCTATGATAGAGAGGAGAGGACATTTTGCCGTCAGGGGTCACGGAATCTTTGTGGTTTGTCTGTTCGACACAGAAGTGAAAATACGTTGTTTACGGAGCCGTGAAGACCAGGATACCTTGTGTACGGGGTCTTGAGGCCAGAGGGTTGTTATGTGCAGGATCAGAGAGGCCGCAGTAACTTGAGTATAAACTTATGGAGGCTAAAGTATGTAGCATAAAGGTTCGTGGAAACCAGAGTAGGGTGTGTGTAGGTTCGTGGAAGCCTGGGTACGGCGTGTGTAGGGTCATGGAAGCCTGGGTACGACGTGTGTAGGGTCATGGAAGCCTGGACACGGTGTGTGAAGGGTCATGGAAGCCTGGGTACGGTGTGTGAAGGGTCATGGAAGCCTGGACGCGGTGTGTGAAGGGTCATGGAAGCCTGAGTGCGTGTGTAGGGTAATGGAAAACAGGTCCCCGTATATATAGGGTCATGGAAGACAGGTTCCGGTATGTATAGGGTCCTAAAGCATTTATACTAGAGCCTTCAGATGGCGCTAACATATAGGGATGACCTAAGGCGATATGAAAATACAGGGAAGCCCTGAGGCGGTAATAGGGCACAGGGCATAGCCGTGACACAAGACCAGCAGGCAGGCAGGGTAACGCCTCACATATCAATACATAACATCCTCTCACTCCCTCCCTCCGTCCGGCAGGTTCACGAACTGGAGGTGGCCCTGGACGAGGAGCGACGCCTCCACCAGGAGACCATCAAGCTCCTGAGGAAGAAGGAGCGCAACGTGAAGGAGCTGGTGCTGCAGTGCGAGGAGGACCACAAGAACATCCAGATCCTGCAGGAGACACTGGACAAGACCTACGAGAAGATCAACATCTACAAGCGCCAGCTCAACGAGCAGGTCAGTAACAAACCCACGGTTTGGGGAACGAGCGTCCAGGGAAAACGGACAAGTGTTGATAATACAGGATTTCTTAGCTTCGGGTAACTGATTTAATGGCACAGATTAACAAAGGAGCTGTACGTTACATGAATATGAATATATTTGACATTTAACATAGCGCTATGGGACGTTTTAGAAGAACTAGTCATCCATAGAATCTACCGTCTGTATTTTACTGGT
>JAUUEE010453449.1:0-11537 GCA_032361485.1 Panulirus cygnus | reverse complement strand
ACTCACTCACTCACTCACTCACTCACTCACTCACTCACTCACTCACTCACTCACTCACTCACTCACTCACTCACTCATCGGCGATTAAGCCAAGCAGGCAGTAGTGCTTGTGTGACGGTGGTACTCTAGTGACGGGGCTGATTATGACTCGTAGTGGTCGTGCTGATTATTTTTTGTGATGGTGACGTAGTGGTGACGGCTCTGCACCGAAGTGGCGACAAGTAGTGGTCGTAGCCAATGGTCGTGGTGGTGGTGATCGTAGGGGGTCGTGGTGACTTAGTTGTACTGGTGGGTGTGTTACTGTAATGGTGATGTATTATTTTTATTGGAGTGGTAACGGCGGTGGTCACATACAGTGGAGGAGGGTCGTTTGGTGGAGGGAGAGACCTTGGCTTTTCCCCGAAAGGCGCTCAAGTGAAGCCTTGCTTGTGTGTGTGTGTGTGTGTGTGTGTAGGAGGAGGAGGGGGTTTGTCTTTGTAAGCATAAGTGACGGTAAGTGATGGGATAGTGTTCTGTGTGTGTGCGAGAGGCAGGAAAATATGTAGAAAAAGATATATATACCACACGTATTAAAAACGGCACGGCTTTGACAAGGGAAGGAGGTACGTGGTCAGACAGACAGACAGACAGACAGTCTCTAGATGAAGCTCGCAGTGGATGGGAATTGGGTTGTTACTGTGTGGCCAAACTGCTCGAGCTCTCGTGGGTTTCGGTGCGCTGTTGGTACTACCGAACCGCATGCATGCAACTCGGGGACGAGGGATCTCCCGTGGCAGGATATGACGGTGGTGCTATAGTGTGTGTGTGTGTGTGTGTGGGAACGGGTGGGGGTGACATTTTTACGCGCTCCGGACTGGGAAAGCAAATGCTTTCCCCGTTCACGTAAGTAAAAAATGAAAAAGAGAAAATTGTCCATTTTGTTCGCGTTACTGTGACGGACTGCTTGAAGCCTTCGCTTGGGCTGACCAATCAGCCAATCAGGAATCATCAATACCATTTATGAAATAAATATTTTTTTGGGAGATGTTGTACTCAGAGAGAGAGAAAAAAAACATTTTTTTAAGAAATTACCTCCACAAATCATCTTTGGGTAATTACGGTATAAATTCGACACTGAAAAAACACCACACCTTTTTCAAAACGAATTCTCTGGAAAGTTGAGTCGATTTTGTATGGCAAGTGTTTGGTTGGGGTGGGGGGTTGGGTTGGTTGGGGTTGTGGGGGGTGGTTTGGAGGGGGAGAGGTGTCTGGGGGGGGGTGGACGATAAGTAGTATGATCGTATCTCCAATCGTGATAAGGGAGACATTTTTATATTTTTTTCTGAGTGTTATAATTTTTTCTTTCCATGTGTCTCTCTGTCTCTCTTGCGTAGGTGGAGGGAGGGAGAGAGGGAGACAGTATTTTTTTTTTAACTATCTCGTGACTCCCAAGGAACCTACCCGGTAAGGCATTTACCCCAGGGCCCAGTACTCTCCCCCCAGATTCCGGGGGTGGTTACATCTCACCACATATAATGTAGTGTATACAAAATACGGGCCATAATATCAACACCCCAGCCTCCGTCTGTCTGTCTGTTTCTGTTCTAACCATAACTCAGGAACAGGACTTTTTAAAAACTTTATATCCACACCATAGGTACCAACTGATTAGATTTAAAGGTTCGTCGTATTTTTTTTTTTTTTTATGTTGAAGGCTCCAGTCACGGACAAAAGTCCACATCAAGGCCGGGCCCTAATTGAAATATAGAGAGAACTGAGAAAAGGGGGGAAAAAACAGACAGGGAAAGTATTTACAGATTTTTGAGAAAGTTAAGATTGTTTTCCTTGGGCTTTCAAGTTATGTTAAACCAAAGCGAAAACAATTTTCATGACCGACTCAAATGATTGTTTTTACTATCTTTTCAGAGCTTCATCATCAGCTGCCAAAATAGAATCTTCTCGACTTTTCCAACATCTTTCGTCGTGTTAACCAACTTTACAGACTGTATTGATAATATCTATATGTCATTATAAATATGTCAAATCAACATATTTATCTTTTCAAACCATCTTGACTTGCTTTTCAGATCGTTTTCATCAAATTCTCGTCATAGGAAACCATTACTAGTACTGTTTTCATAGATTCTGATATCATCTTAACTGACTTAATTGATCGTTTATGCCAACTTTTCAGAGTGTTTTCATCAAATGCGAAAATCATACCAACTGACCTCCATAAAACTTTCTCGACTATTCTAGCAACTGTCGGTATCTTAACTGTCTTCATATACTGTCCTTATCAAATCGTCATATTCCTTTTTTCCGATCCTCTTGAATTACATTTCAGATCGATTTCATTACGTTGTCGTCATACTCTTTTCATAAATTCTCAAATCGTCTTTAACCGACTTAAATATTTGATACTTGCTTATGCTAACTTTTAAGTGTCATCATCAGCTGCAAATAATCGTAGATATTGTTACAGATTTGTACGAAAATCAACAATTTTTGTCTATATACCCAACTTTAAGCAATGTTATGCTGTCCTTATATTAAGTCATATTCTACTTTTCAGATTTTCTAGAGCTTCTTTTCAAAACGTTTCCATTAGGTCCTCGTCATAATAAACCAATGCTAAAACCATTTTCGTAATATTGAGATTGTTCTTTTCAGTGTCTAATACCGAGTTAACCGACTTAAATGATCGTTTTTACTTAGTTTTCAGAGTGTCTTCATCAAATACTAAAATCACTCCGACCTTTAGGTTCTCATGTCATATAAAACCATTGCTAATACTATTTTCGTAATATCGCTATTGTCATGACTAGTAATAATGATCTTTTAAGTCGGTTAAGACGGTACTAGACACTGATAACGACGATCTCAGTGTTGTAGAAATCGGATTTTCCAATGGTTTGATATCTCAAGAAACGTTTTAAAAAGCAACTCAAGAGTTTCTAAAAAATAGAATATGACGATTGAATATGATTTTAAGGACAGCACAGGAAGAGAGTTTTGACATTTTTTAGAGTTGGGTATAAACACGAAAGTTGGAATGATCGAAATTTAATAGAAGTTACTTTCGATGACAAAATGCAGCTGATGATGACACTAAGAAGTTAGCATAATCGAACATTTAAGTCAGGTACAACGATTTCATATACTGATGAAGACAATTTAGGAATTTTTGAAAAGGGTATGACGAAAACCTAATGAAGTTGATCTGAAAAACAATTTAAGAGGATCTGAAAAGCGGAATATGACCATCTGATATATTTATTAGGACAACATATGAAGACAGTAATCTCGACGAAAGGTTTTATAAAGGTCAGTTGATATGATTTTGACACTGAAAATTTGGTACTAGCAATATATTGTCAGTTAAGATTATTTGAAATTTATGAAAGCGGCATTACAGTGGTTTAATATGACGATAACTTCTTGAAAAGTATCTGAAAAGCAAATCAAGAGGGTCTGAAAGGATGAATATGTTGTTTTCAAATGTTTATAATGACATAAAGATTATCATGACAGTCTGTAAAGTTGGTTAACACGACGAAAGATGGAATACCCGAGAAGATTCAATAGAATTCACTTGTTACCAGTTTTATAATTGATGATAAAGCTCTGAAAAGTTGGTTAAAGCAATTATTTGAGTCGGTTATGATGATCTATTACACATATCGATCTGAACATTTGTGAAAGTTGTTTTCACAGTGGTTTAATATGACTTGAAAACCTAAAGAAAATAATCTTAAAGCTAACATAGCATCTGAGATGTTTAATATGACAATTTGATATGTCTATAAGAATAATATATGAAGATAATCATGACAGTCTGTAAAGGAAGCTATGAGGAAGAAAGTTTATGGAATAGTCGAGATTTTATTGAGGCAAGTAGGTACGATCATGCAGTAACTCATAATAATCTGAAAAGTTAATAAAAACGATCATTTAAGTCGGTTATGACGATCAAACACACTGATAAAGAAGATCCGAGAATTTGTGAGAATTGTATTAGCAGTGGTTTAATATGACTTGAAAACCTTATGAAAACGAAATAAGATATAACTGCTGAGGATCTGAAAAATTGAATATGACAATTTGATATGTTCATAAGGACAATTTGTGACGATAATAATGACAGTCTGTTAAGGAGTTTATGAAGATGAAAAGTGTTGGAATAGGTAGGTACGATTTTGGCAGTCCATGATGACACTCTTGAAAATTAGTAAATGCTATTATTCTAGGCGGTTATGACGATCTAGAAAATGATAAGGATACGATTATTTATTAAAAGTTGGTTAAGATTATTTCAAAATTTATGAATATGGCATTTGCATTAGTTTATTATGACTTTGGAACCTGAGGAAAACAATCTGAAAATATGAATATGATGATTTGAAGTGTTTATAATGATATCATTTATAAAAGATCAGAACAGTCTATGAATCTGGATAACACGAGAAAAGTTGTAGGCTTAGTCTTGAAGATTCCATATAATTCACTAGTTACTTTTTTCAGTTAATGATAAAGTTAAGATCATTCTCATTAGTCTTTCAAGTTATATTAAACCACTGCGAAAACAAATTTTACAAATTCTCATAAACGACTCAAGTGATTGTTTTTAATAACTTTTCAGAGCTTTATAATCAACTGCCAAAATGGAATCTTGTCGACTTTTCCAACATATTTCGACGTGTTAATCAACTTTACAAAATATCATGATAATCCTTATGTCGTTATAAACATGTCAAATCAACATATTCATTTTTTCAAACCTTCTTGATTTGCATTTCAGTTCGTTTTCATCAAATTTTCGTCATATGAATCCAGTACAAATGCTGTTTTCACAAATTCCAAAATAATCACTGACTTAATTGATCGTTTATGTCAACTTTTCAGGGTGTCGTCATTTACAGCGAAATCATACCAACTAACCTATATAAAACCTTCTCGACTATTCCAGCAACTTTTGCTGTCATAACTGTCTTCATATTCATCTTTTCCGTTCCTCTTTTATTGCTCTTAAGATCGATTTCATTAGGTTTTCATACTCTCTCCATAAATTCTCAAATCGTGTTTTTCACTGTATTAGATCGTCATAACCGACATAAGTTTTCTTTTATACTAACTTTGTAGGGCTGCAAGTAATCGTAGAAAGTGTCTTCTATTGAATATTTTCGATGATTCCAATAACCTAACTTTAGAGAATGTTATAAATACCTTCATATGCTGTCCATATAATCATATTAAAGCGTCATATTCCACTTTTCAGATCCTAATGATCACGATATTAAAAGTAACTGATGAGGATCTGAGAAGATGAATATGACTCTTTCATATGTTCTTAAGGCCAAAATAAAAAGATAATTATGAAAGTTGTTGGAATATGTGGGTACGATTTTGGTAGTCGATGATGACACAATGAAAATTGAGTAAAAACGATCATTTAAGCCACTGACGATCTAACAAACGATAATGGTTTAATGTGACATGAGAACCTAATGGAAACGAATTAATAAGCAACTCAAGAGGATCTCAAAAGTTGAATATGAAAATTTGATATGTTTATAAGTACAACATATGAATATAGTCATGATGTGTAAATTTTTTATGACGACGAAATTTGTTGGAATAGTCAAGATTCTATATAGATCAGTTGGTACGATTTTGACAGTTGATGAAGACACTAAATAGTAAGTATACACGATAATTTAAGTCGGATATGACGAAATCTGAATTAATAGAAGCAGTATTATAGTGGTTTACTATGTCGAAATCCTGATGAAAACGATCTGAAAAGCAAAGCAAAACTGTCTGAAAAGGTGAATATGCTGATCTGAGATGTTTATATTGATAGCATACAGAATTTATCATGACACTCTTTAATGTTGGTAAACACGAAAAAAGGTGTTGGAATAATTAGAATTACCTATAATTTTCTTGTTACAATTTGGCAGTTAAAGAGAAAGCTCTGAGAAGTTAGTAAAATGATCATTTAAGTCGGTTATGAGGATCTGACAATCTTATATCGACGATCTGAGAATTTGTAAAAATTGTTTTCGCAGTGATTTAATATGGCTTTGAAACCTAATGAAAACTATCTTAACAGTAACATAACAAGATCTGAGAAGTTGAATGTGAAACTTTCATATGTTTATAAGGACAATATATGAAGATAATCATGACAGTCTGAAAAGGAAGTTGTGAAGGTGAAAGCTGCTGCAATAGTCGAGAAGATTCGATAGTTTAGTTGGAACGATCTTAGCAGTCGATGATGACAATCTGAAAGTTAGTAAATTCGATCACTTTAGGCTGTTATGACGATCTAACACACGGATTATTGCGAACACATTATGGTTTAATATGACATGAGAGCCTAATGGTAGTGAATTGAAAAGAAAGTCATGAGGATCATAATAGTTGAATACGACGATTTAATATGATAGTAAGGATAGTCAGGAAAGTTGGTTATTAAGACGAAAGTTGTTCGAATAGTCAAGGATTCTATAGAACTCAGTTGGAACGATTATAGTTCTTGATGAAGACACTGAAAAGTTAGTAAAAACGATCTTATAAGTCTCTTAAGACAGTGATAATAACTAACTCTTTTTTAAGAAAATGGTTTTAGCATTGGTTGAATATGACTCGAGAATATAATGGAAACGTCTTGAAAAGCAACTTAAGAGAATCTGAAATGTGGAATATGACGATCCGATGATCTATCAAAATAGTTGTTTGATATGACATGAGAACCTAATGAAAACGAAAAAAAAAAAAATCTCAAGAAGACAACATATGAAGATAGTCATGACATTATATAAAATTGGGTATATAGACGATAGTTGTTAGAATGATCGACATGATTCAATAGAAGTCATGTTCTACGATTATTTGCAGCTGATGATGACACAATAAAAAGTTAGGATAAACGAACATTTAAAAGTCGGTTATGACGATCTATTACAATGATAGACGATTTGAGAATTCATGAAAAGGGTATGACGAAAATCTAATGAAATCGATCTGAAAAGCAATTAAAGAGGAACTGAAAAGAGGAATATGACGATTTTATATGATTTTTGGACAACTTACGAAGACAGCTATGACAGCGAAAGTTCCTGAAATAGTAAAGGTTTTATAGAGGTAGGTCGGTATGATTTTTGCGGTTGATGAAGACACCCTGAAAAGCTGTTATAAACGATCAATTAAGTTAGTTAAGAGTATATCAGAATTTATGATAACGGCATTGATAATGTTTTAATATTACTTGATAAAGTTGAAAAAGATCTTAAAAGGAAATCAAGATGGCTTGAAAAGATGAATTTGTTGATTTGAGATATTTATAATGACATATGAATGTTATCTTGACAGTCTGTAATGTTGGTTAACGCGATGAAAAAAGTTCATGATAAAGCTCAGAAAATTAAGTAAAAACAATCATTTAGGAGGGTTATGACGATCTAATTGTTTTCGCAGTGGTTTAATGTGATTTTAAGATTAATGAAAAAGATCTTAACAGTAACATAAGAGGATCTGAGAAGTTGAATATGACAATTTCATATGTTTATAGGGACAATATATGAAAATAATCATGACAGCCTAGAAGAGGAAGTTACAAAGATGAAAGTTATTGGAATAGTCGAAAAGATTCCATAAAGTTTAGTTGGTACGACATTAGCAATCGATGAAGACATTCTGAAAAGTTAGTAAAACCGATCTTTTAAGTCGGTTATGACGATCTAACACAATGATAACGAAGATTTAAAATTGTATTAGCAGTGATTTAATATGATTTGGAAACCTAATGAAAACGATCTGAGAAGATGAATTTGACAATTTTTTTATGTTTATTATGACAATATATGATTATTACGACAGTCACTTAAGGAATTTATGAACATGAAAGTTGCTGGAAAATGTAGGTACGAGTTTTGGTATTAGATGATGACTGAAAAATTAGTAAAATCGATCATTTCAGACATTTATGTCGATCTAACAAATGGTAGAGACGATATGATAATGTATTAAACTAGTATTTCTAATGGTTTACTATAATATCAGAACCTAATGAAAATGAAATAAAAAGCAACTAAAGAGAATCTGAAAAGTTGAATATGATAATTTGATAAGTTTATAAGTACAACATATGATGTTCATCATATGTAAATTTATTTATGATAATGATAGTTGTTGGAATAGTCGATTTTGCCAGTTCATGAAGACACTCTAAACAGTAAGTAAACACGACCATCTAAGTCGGATATGACGATATCAGAATTTATAAAAGCAGCATTAGTAGCGGTTTAATATAACGAAAACCTGATGAAAACGAGCCGAAAATGAAATCAAGAGGGTCTGAAAAGATAAATATGCTGATCTGAGATGTTTATAATGACAACACATAAATATATTCTAATGGTTAACGAGAGAAGATTCCATAGAATTCACTTGTCACTATTTTGGCTCGAGAAATTGTAACAAATGTATTAGTAATGGTTTAATGTGGCTTGGAAACCAAATGAAATCGATCTTAAAAGTAACTTATGAGGATCTAAGTTGAACATGAAAATTTGAAATGTTTTACGGACAATATATGATGATGATTATGACAGTGTATAAAGGAAGTTTTGAAGAAATTTGTTTTAGTAGTCGAAATGATTCTATAAAGGTCAGTAGGTACGATTTTAGCAGTTAATGATGACAGTCTGATACGTTTGTAAAAACTATCATATCAGCTGGTTATGACGATCTAACATACAGATAATGGCAATCTAATAATGAAAATAGTATTAGCAGTGACAAGAGAGCCTAATGGTATCAATTGAAAAGCAAATCTTAAGGATATCACAAGCTGAGTATGACGATTAAATATGATAGTAAGGATTATAGTCATGACAGTCTGGAAAGTTGGTTATGAAGACCAAATGTGTTAAAGTCGAGAATATTGTATTGAGTTTAGTTGGAATGATTTTAGTAGTTGATGAAGTCACTGTGAAAAGCTAGTATAAACGATCTCTGAAGTCGATTAAGACGGTACTAGACACTGATAACGACGATCTCAATGTTTAAGAAAACGGTTTTTCTAATGGTTTAATATGACTTGAGAACCTAATGGAAACGTTCTGAAAATCAACTCAAGACTTTCTGAAAAGTAGGATATGACGATTCAAGAAGGATTGCACATGAAGATAGTTATGACATTTTTTAAAGATGGGTATAAAGATGAAAGGTGTTGGAATAATCGACAATATTCTAAAGAAGTTACTTTCTACGACTATTTGCAGCTGATGATGATACTAAAGGTACCATAATCGATCTTTTAAGTCATTTATGATGATCTGAGACACTGATAAAGACAATTTGGGAATCTTTGGAAAAGGTTATGACGAAAACTTAATGAATTCAGTGTGAAAAACAATTTCAGAGGATCTGAAAGAGGAATATGACGATTTGGTATATCTATAAGGACAACATATGAAGACAGTATTCTCGACGAAAGATGCTAGAATACTCGAAAAGGTTTTATAAAGGTCAGTTGGTATGACTCTGGCAGTTGATGAAGACACTGAAAAGTTGGAATAAACAACCAATTGTCAGATAAGATTATTTCAGAATTTATGTAAACGGCACTGCAACGGTTTGATATGACTTGAGAACTTGATGAAAAGAATCTGAAAAACAAATAAAGAGGGTCTGAAAAGATGAATATGTTGTTCTTAAATGTTTATAATGACATAAAGATTATCATGACAGTCTGTAAAGTTGGTTAACACGACGAAAGATGGAATAGCCGAGAAGATTCAACAGAATTCACTTGTTACTAGTTTGATAATTGATGATAAAGCTCTGAAAAGCTGGCAAAAGCAATTATTTGAGTCGGCTATGATAATCTATCACACTTATACTGATCTGAAAGTTTTTGAAAATTGTTTTCTCACTGGTTTAATATGAATTGAAATCCTAAGGAAAACAAAACTAACATAAGAGTATCTGAGAGGTTAGATATGATAATTTGATATGTTTATAAGGAAAATATATGAAGATAATCATGACAGTCTGTAAAGGAAGTTATGAAGATGAAATTTGTTGAAACAGTCGAGGATTTTATTGAGGTAAGTAGGTAAGATTTTAGTATTCAATTACAATAATCTGAAAAGTTAGTAAAAACGATCATTTAAGTCGGTTATGACGATCAAACACACTGATAAAGAAGATCCGAGAATTTGTGAAAACTGTTTTAGCAGAGGTTTAATAGGACTTGAAAACCTTCTGAAAACGAAATTAAAAGTAACTCCTGAAGATCTGAGAAGTTGAATATGACAATATTCAACAATATGTTAAGATGACTATGACAGTCTCTTAAAGTATGACACTCTAAAAAGTTAGTAAAGGCGATTATTTTCGCTGCTTATGACGATCTAACAAATGATAACAATGATATGATAATCTCTTAGGAATTGGTTAGAATTATTTCAAAATTTATGATAACGGCATCTGCAATGGTTTGATATGACTTGGGAACCTGATAAAAAAGATCTGAGGGTCTGAAAGGATGAATATGATGACTCTAGGTGTTTATAATGATAGCATTCAAAGATAACCATGACAGTCTGTAAATTTGGATAACACGAGAAAAGTTGCTGGCATAGTCGTGAAGATTCCATATAATTCACTTGCTACTTTTTTATGGTTAATGATAAGTTTGTTTTTTTTTTTTTTATGTTGAAGGCTCCAGTCACGGACAAAAGTCCACATCAAGGCCGGGCCCTAATTGAAATATACAGAGAACTGAGAAAGGGGGAAGAAAAGATAGAGAAAGTATTAACGAATTTTTGAGAAAGTGAAAAACGTGTCTTGAAATGAGCCAGTTTTTAGTAACTGGGAAAGACATGTGAAGGTAGAGAGTTCCAAAGCTTCGACGTGTTGGGAAAGAAGCAGTTATCAAAAGGCACACCCTTGAGTTGCCGATGGCCACACAATAATCATGTGACGAAGCAGCTTGCCGAGTATTGTGTGGTCTAACTAGTGGTGGGGGCACACAAGCAGCCAGCTCTTGGGAGCAAAAGCCAAAGTAATACCTATAGAATAGGGAAAATGAACCAACATTGCAGCGTAAGGCAAGAGGGTCAAGTTTGGAAGTTAGCCTAAGGCAGTTTATAAGTCGGATCGCTTTCGACTCAACTCTGTCAAGTAAGGAAACAGAGCTGGAACCACCCTAAATGTGAGAGCAGTACTCCATACAAGGATGAATCAATCCCTTGTATAAACGGAGCAACTGTTCAGAAAATAAAAAGTTACGACATCTAAACAGGACACCCAGTTTCTTTGGAGCAGACTTAGCTGTTCCCATAATGTGGATGTTACAGTACTATCAAGTATGTTCAATGAATCAAGAGGTGGAATTACAGAACTGTCAAAGGAGATACAAGACTTGTGAGGAGTTTTCAATAGAGAGATAGGTAGAAATTTTGTCTTGGAGGCATTAAACTTAATAAGATTTTGTGTACCCCACTGAGATATCCTGTCCAAGTCTAAGTTTATTGTGGAAGCTG
>JAUUEE010442375.1:0-11619 GCA_032361485.1 Panulirus cygnus | reverse complement strand
TTACTTTGCTGTGTTGGGGTCATGCGATGCTGTGGTGTTAGAATAATGCATTGTCCTTTCTTGTTTGAGGGTTTAGATACCATTTACTGTTTTGCCTTTTCTGTTTCTTGTTTCTTTTATAATACTAAGTTCTGTTTGAAGTTAAAGGAGGCTTATTTTTTGTGTTAAAAGCTTCGATTAAAATGTCTCATCGAGGCCAGGGAGTAGGGGGTAGGGAGAAGTTCGTCCTCCATGTCTTCTGACCTTCTTCATAGGGTAAGCAAAAAGGTCCTCATCCACAGAGAATAGATGTTATATAAAGCATAAAGATAGGACAAAGAGGATAGAGTTGTTCTTCGTCCATCCTCTCTATCCTTCTCCTTTATGAGGTGAAATAGAAAGAGTATCATAACGTACAATAAAGGGTAGGAAATCCATCCTCTATCCTCTCTACCCTTCTCCTTCCTCTCTACCCTTCTCCTTTATGAGGCAGGATAGAAAAAGGGACGAGGGAGTGAAAGGTCAAGATGCAAACTGACCACATCCTGCTCTTAAGGTCTTCTTGTGTTGCTTGAGTCCTGTGTTGCGGGTGACGTATACGCCGCATGGAGTGTGTTGTGTTGCTCCGTTGCAGTCCACAAACACGGCACATGCAATACCTACTCATATTCTGGCCTTGGGCCAAGTCCCTCACTCACTCATCTCCCGTTTCTCTCTCCTCCTTAGATATCTCTTACCTCCCCTGCGGTCCGTGAAGGAGCTGATTACTTAACACTACCATCAGGGTATTATAAAATTGTAGTAACTGCTTCGTCGGGAGCCGTAAACCTGTTACTAGTAGTACTGCCATCTATCTATCTATTTCTGCTTCGATTTCCGTAAGAAATGGAACTGCTGAAATGTATTTAGCAACGTCTTTCAAGGCAGTTGATAAGACCTAATATTCTTTGTGCTTTATGTCATTCTTCGCGGGATGTGTGACTCTCCCAATCAAGTTGGGTCAATAAAACAGCCTATCTGGGTCCGGAGTTATCAACATTGAGAAGGTGTCGCTAACGATGCTCTCCATCAACATCCTGCCTGCCCGGCCGGGGTTAAGGGTGTTGGAACCGCTTCTCATGGGGTTCGAGGGAATAGGGCGAAAACTCTCTCTTGTCAGGAGTGGGATTCGAACCCACGCCCGGAAGACCGGACTGCGACCTGAACGCAGCGCCTTAGACCGCTCGGCCATCCTGACGCCCTTGTGAGCCTTGAAGGAGACTTTGATGACTGAGCGGAGTTCATGGAGACACAAGGCGCTGAGGAGAATACAGAGAGCAAACGATGGCTTATCTCAAAGAATGATTTACTTCACTGTGTCCCCTTATCGTCTGCCAGGACGATCCAAAGATACAAAAGAATTATAAGAGGAATTCGGACAGCAACAGATCACTGGGTCTTTTCGAGGCTGTTCGTGGTAGTGGGAGGCGTCGGGAACTCATAGATCAGTGTGGTAAGAGCAGAAAGGGTGACTAAAACCGAACTCAAATATTCAAGACGCAACAGGGAACAGTAAAGAGTGTGGATGACTCTCTTAAACTTTGATTCAAAAGCTCTGCTAATCCTATGTAGCCCTTAGCAAATCACTCACTGGAAAGAGCATTCAAAGAACTTAACATTATCTTTTCCCGTGGCGAGTGACGTACGGATAAAGACAAGCATAGACCTTTACTATCTCCTTTCTCGTCTTATTTTTTCCTTTTTTATGGATCCTTCGCCTCACGAGTGCATGCATCCTGCGGCATCGCTCAGTAATATGCGTTGCATTCCCACCAAACAATATGGGGTCCGCAATCGATCGTCCCTAATGCTAGTCATCCATTTCTTATAATGCTTTGCTTTCTTAGTAATATCACAGAGCGAAGGCTGTTGGTGTTGTAGGAGTGAGGAGTGAGGGAGGGGGACTACTATAATGCTCAGCCCCAGTAATCAACAGAGTAATCCACTTAGGAAAACTTGTCTCATTTTAGACTTGAAATTGCAGTGGGGGAACTCAAGGAGGAAATTGGCAACAGTTACCAGAAAAGTTGCCGGGTTCGTTCTCTGGTGTCGTAAGATTCGAATGGGTATACTCCTCTGTTTATGTAAACTATTGAATGGCGGCACTGGCACGTGTGTGGGAAATCTACGTGTAAACTAATACTTGCCTTATTCACTTCATGAAACTAAGAATTTCTCAGCACACAAATTGATCAGAGAATGTCGACTACTGGAGTGGAGTCGGTCATGAGTACGAATACGACAAGAGATAAGTTAAAACAATTAATCGTTCCTTGGCATTTGAGCCAGCGAGCTAGTTGTTCCGAAGTATCCAATAATCTCTTCCTGTTTTGAAGGGTCTGAGTCGAAACTTGGACTGCTAAAGAAGTATTCTTTTAATGAAGCTGCCTCACACTGATGGTATTTCTTTAGAGAATCTATTGAATCTGCAACAACGGTAATCCATAAAAGCAGGCCCTTGAGTCCCTAGGAATGACTAAACCATCTCATACAGACATGCGTCACACACTATCAGACCTTTGGTAAGGGACTTTATTGCCTTTTCTTGATGCAAACGTTAAGGTCTCACGCTATTAGATTCTTGTATAAGGCTTAACTGCAGTCTCGTACTTATAAAACCTTTTTTTGACAGAAAAGTTTTAAAGGTTTAAAGACAGTCCCGTAATTATAAACTCTTTTGGTAGAAAAGTTAAGGTCTCTCACTTGACAGATACTGTTTTATACACGTATAAATGTCTTGCTCTGAGGACTTGCCTCTGAATCTGCTGTTGGTGTAATTTTTCCTAAAATACTATCCCTACAATATCACTCGCATCCCACATTGTCATTCAACGAACTGAGCTCTCAACGTTTTCCGGAAAGCAATGTGATGGACATTTCATAAAAAAGTCCTCAGAACCCACACACATCCTTCTCGGGTATTCACCGTAAACCTATCAATAGCTCCACTTGTGACGGCGATTTAAATAGATTTCTCTTCAAAAGATGTCTGGAGTCCATCCCTAAAACCTCTACTAGGAATTGGCTTTGACAGAACTACGTATTTCAGCTCGAGAATCAAGATGATGGACTTCTTTTTCTCTACTGAACGGAATTATGCGTGTGTACATCCCAGGCACGTATCGTGAAATGTGACCTTGTCCCTCCTACTCTACAGCCTTAATACATACGTATATCCCACGGGTCTTTTGGAAGGGCATGATACAATTTCCTGCCACTTTATTTTTTTTTTTCGTTCCATTTTCTGGCCTGGCCCTTTTTTTTTTCTTCTTATGTTGTTTTCTGATGTGTTATGGATACCCCCAAGAATGTGGGTTGAAGATATTTTGCTTTTTTCTTGGTGTTGTTCCTTGAATGGAATTATGTAAACTGTATGTCTCAAAAGCTTTTAGGATAATGGATTTAAGAAGTTCTCTCTCTTTCCCCGAAAAAAGAACAAGGGAAATCATTATCAAAATATGATTTACTCTATATCTAATACAGATGATTGATAGATTTGGAAATAGATAGACTGACATTTAGATAGATAGATAGATAGATAGATAGACATGTAGATACAATTAACGAAGCTTAAGATACAATAGAGGTTTCTTTGTGCGTCTGGTTCCTCGCCTGATGTACCGTCTTCGTTCTCAAGGCTTGATAAGAGTATACGGTCTTTGGATTAAGACCTGAGCGTAGTGTACGGAAATTGTGTAAGGAGCCGAGTACGACATAGGGTCTTTTCTATGAAGACCGGAGCAACATGAATGGTCTTTGTATGGTGACCTGAGCAAAGGCTCTGGGTCTTTCCATGAAGACCTGAGCATGGCGTGCGGTCTTTTAGGTGAAGACCTCTGGGTTCCGTACCAAAGCCCTTCCTTGTATTCCTGTGTCTACAGTAGGTTCAGAGGAGAAGAGAGAGAGAGAGAGAGAGAGAGAGAGAGAGAGAGAGAGAGAGAGAGAGAGAGAGAGAGAGAGAGAGAGAGAGAGAGTACCTCCCCTCACGAGTTAAGGGATATGAAGAAATTCCGTGACGCGGAAGTGCTAGAGCTTAGCGCAAGAGGTGAAGAAAGAGACGACGCAATCCAATCCACTACCGGGAGTTACATAGTTTGTACCAGCCTGATCCTCTCCGAGGCTCACAGGTGACGTTGCTATTGTGGCTGGTGGCTTTAACCCCTGTGTGTGTGTGGTGGTGTGTGGTGGGGAGAGGGAAGGAAGGAAGTTCATAACACTTTTCTCGCATGAGATTTGCTCAGAGGATCGCGGGAAGAATTTTCCAAAGTTTGTGCAGCCGGAAATTTATACAGTGGCCCGGAGTTTGGTCGTCCTCAGAGAGACCTCGCTGCATTTTCCCCGTCAGGGAGAGAAATGGCATGGAGGGGGTGGGTGGTTACAGTGCTTTTCCTCACCGGGATTGTTAACGTGTGGAGGAGCGATTTACCAATTGGAGTAGATGAAAGTAAAGATATCTTTAAGCTCAGACCTGAGGAATACATTGCTTCAACTCCATGACTGACAGTATTTGCTTCTTCTTTGCTATGTGATAAACTTACGGGTCTCCAACCCTGAAAAAGGATATAAATCTTTCCACTCGTACCTACATCAGTCAATGGGTTTCTCATTCTCTTCTACTATCACAAACAACATCTTTGGAACCCAGTGGTCTGTTCAAGCTTAAATTCCATTCTATTCATTTTTCAATGTTTGATTCGTGGTAATCTTACGTTCATACAGAGGCAAGGGATATACCCTGCGAGTGAGACAAATCACCCGACGATCTCTAATTTAGTAAATCAGAAGTGACATATTCTAGTGACTGTGTAATGAATACGACAGGAAGGGAACTGGGCGAACCCGAAGAGCTAGAGTAATGACGACTGGCTAATTATAAGCAACATTTACGTCTCTGTTAATGGGACGTGAGGAAAATTACTCATATTTTTTTTTTCAACGTTACACGGTAGCGTGAGTCGTGGAAATGAGGTGACCTCTCATTACGTCATGAGGTATTATAGCCCCTCATTACAATCATGAGGTAACAAAATGCCGTGAGAATTAGTGAACGGTGTCAACGTAAGCGACGCACCAAATCGGAACACAGTGTCGACAGACTGGATGCAAACGTCCAAATTTTGAGGTCCAATGATTTTTTTTTTTAAGAGCAGAAAATGGTGTTTTGTGTCGTAATTGTGTGGCTTTGTCAGTCTTAAGACTCTCTCTAAATTCGAATTACTTTATTTGTTATTATTCTTGATCGCTGTTTCCCGCGTCAGCGAGGCAGCGCTAGGCAACAGACGAAGAAAGACCCATCCACTCATATACACACATATATACATACATGCACATATACGCACAGTACATATATATACATACAAACATATACATATACACAGACATATAAATGCATATACACATATCTACATGTACATGATCATACTTGCTCGCCTCCATCCATTCTGGCGCCACCCCGCCCCACAGGAAACAGTGTCCTGGTATTACAAAGGACCATTTCAAAGACCTCTGCAACCTAAGGCCACGCCACTTCCAGCGCCTAGGAAATGTGGACTCCTATGGAGACTACAAGCTTTCCATTGCTTGAGACGTTTCATGTCAATCACCCGAGCAATTATCTTCACTCCCTTTTGAAACCCTCCCGTTCTCTTTCTTTCCTCCTCGCAAATAATCCCTCTTTTCTTTCGCCTGACCCATCTCTCAAACCTGTCACTCCTCATAAACTACCACGAGCCGGCAGCAGCAACAGATTGGCCCGTCCAATATCTGTCGGAGATGATTCACACGTACACACACACACTCAGACGGACATACTACACACAACATTGAGGCTGGTGTATGAAAGAGGATCCCATGAGATGAAGTATTATAGCCGTGGAAATATTAGAGGAGATTATAGCAGTCCTTCTGTTAGAGAGAGGTTGATGGACGCGTCTGTTGTAAGACTGAAAGAAGAGCCACGAAGAGGTGAAGTTCAAGAGGACCCTGAGAGACTGTGGTGTCTCGCCAAGCGGATTATAATCACATACGATCCTCACTCCTTCAGCACACAGAGTAAGAGAAGGTTTCGAGCATGATGGAATCCCGTTCAAACATGATATAAAGTATGCCAACAGCTTCTTCGCTTGATTCCCTAATCTGTTTTCTATATTCCGGGAGATTCGATCGTGAATTTGTTTTTCTGTCTGTCTCCGTTTGTCTTACGTAATCATCTTCGTTCCTGCTTACATTTCCCAGACGTTTCACTCCTTGTCCCAAAAATCAGCATCATATAACGCGATTACTAAATGCAATAAGTACCCAGGTTTATCTCGAAACAGGTGGCGCTCAAACTAGTTTAATCCTGCTTATATCAAACGTGAAAATAAAGAAATCACAGCAGGTTTAAAGTATATCACGGATTATCTCGGAATTTTAATGCGAATCGGAACGAACACAAACTTTTTCCATGCTAATGTATTTCGTTGGTTACCGAGGAAAAAATGAAAAACTAATCGTATCCCGAATACATTTAGATTTACTCTCATTCCAGTTAAAGTAATGAGATGAAACGCTTTTGATATAATTCTTATCTAGAAAAATATCCAATGGCATTAGAATGTGGGAAGATATATATAGAAATTATTTTTTCTTTTCTTCAATTCGTCTCATGAAGAAATTCATCCACCATGAAATTTACTGGAACAAAGAATGAATATTCATCAATAAGATTCTGGGCATAAGTATTTCCAATTACAACTTACAAAAAGAATGATATAAAAAGACTGACAGTCGACCTTACAAGAGTCCATTTTTAAGTTACATCTTGAGTACATATCTCAGTCTAGACAGTAAAGAACTAATATCTATTTTCTTTTTTTTCTGATTGATGAAAGGCAAATGAAATATTCAAATGGAAGATATCTGTAGATTATCCGTTGTTAAATCATCTGAGATGCTTTATCAGTAAGCATGGACAAAGTTTGCGTTACCGAGCAGAAAGGGTTTGTTAAGTTAGGACTCACACTGTCGAGACTTGGGTTGTTGGAAAAGACAGTTGGCTTAGTAGTGGCTGGCATTGTGGGTGACTAGTTAGCAATAACATCCAAAACTGCTGGGGTGCCCCAAGAGCAACCAGACATAAGTCTGTGAACAAAGGAGACACCTAAAACTACTTGACTACATTTGCCAGTTATTCTCCGTCTCAAGACTGCAGTTGGCTAGTTATTTCTCACTCCTTCACCCATTCCTCCTGAAGTGAAATATGGACATCTTCCTTCCAGTGCAAAAACCTATAAGAGATTTCCATCTATCTACCTCCTCCATCAATGACGGTATTGCTCTCCCGCTGCAGCAAAACTACTGGCAAAGTCTTGCAGTGTTTATTCGTCATCTTGCATCTCTTAATTAGCCTAAGATATCTGTTTCCCTCCATCATACAAATATGGTCCTAAGCTATTTCCATTATTATCAAATCTTCCGTTAAACTTTCCATCTATTTCTTTGATTGATCTCCCACCTCCGTACACTTCATTGTTCTCCATATCTATGCCCCTCTGCAGCAGTCCTAAGCCTCTGTTTCAGCTCATCAGTCTCAAAATTCACATCTGTTTCCATTCCTTTTACTCTCCTTCTCGTCTTCCTACGTCGTGGAAGGACCATCGTAGTCAATACTGGGGTCATCAGCGGAGTAATGACCCCATAAACTTACCCAGTCTTTGGAGAAAACAATTTCTTTTCTTCCGTTCTTGAACTCATGGTCGGTAAATTATTCAAACCAATTTCCGAACATCATCTTCTGGACGTGATGCGGTTTGCTGAAAGAGAAAATTGTTCTTATGAATGAACGAAAAATTAAATTTCCCAGCGGAGCGCCCGAGACGGCCTGGTGTGTACAGAATATACCAAGTATGATGACAAATCTCATTGAAATGCATGGAAAAAGCGCTTTCCAGTTGTATAGCTAAATGTTTTACCTCTGACCGGGAGATGGGAGAGCAAACAGCATTTCGAATTAGCTCCATCGTCTAAATTTCGAGATGGCTTTATTTTTTTTTTCTCGTCGTTGATACTGAACGGAGGAAAACACGTCCTTTGGTATATGTCATATTTGAGTTTGGCATAGAGAGAGCCCCAGTGTTTATGCTCCTCTCCGCTCCCATTTACGCAAAGAGATAATTACCCGGTCTTGTTCGCTCTGAGAATTTCTGTAGTCTTTGATGGCATTAAAGTTATCAAACTGTTGGTAAAACAGTCCGGACGCACAGGGAATGGGACGGTATTTCTCTTTTCATCTGTAGTAGTTCAACAGCACACACTGGTGCTCACAACTGTGTCATATACACGGAAATTCATTGAGCACAGGTCTTTTTAGAGATTTTTAGCATATTTTTTTAAACTCTACGTAAGGACAAAAAGATAATCCAAGTTTGATCTCCATGATTTTATGTCTCTGTTACTCATGAGTATAAATATATTTAAGTAAGTGTGTGCCCCTTAAGACTTAAAGCAGATGTGCCCCTTAAGACTTAAAGCAGAAGTACAATTCTTTTCTTGATATTCTTTACAAACATTCCCTAAAGTGTGGCAGGATTTTCTCTGTGATGTTTCGTCAATCCTACCTTGAGTGATGGGGATGACTGACCTCCTTTCTAAGCTCGACTATACGACTGGCTTTTTAGTCTGACCCTAAAGGGTTAGGTTAAGAGCCAGGTTATCATGCCCAAGGGTCGTACTCTGCTGTTTCTAAGGGTCGTATCAGGGTGCTCAAGGCGTCAACGCGTGACGGGAATGGATGTAATTTTTTCTCCTTATTCTTCCGTCACATTTTTCTCCTCTTTTCTCGAGTGCTTATAAGATAGATATACAAACACAGGCTGATATACCCATATAGGAAAAAAACAATATAACACAGTGATATAACAACGGACGATAACATTCATGCAAGGACACGAACGTCTTAAAAATTAAGACTTACGTACGTCATGAGAACAAAACCCGTGCAACAGCGGATGACTTTACGAGCGCCCATTCTTCGAGCGCTCCAGGTGCAAACTGTTCCTAAATCTTGTCGAGAACGTTCAAAGTCGCTCACGGACGTATTCGAGAACACGAGACCGAGAAGATTAAAAGGGGTAGAGAGAACCATCACGGCAGAGACTCCAAGGATAATCATTTAAACCCAAAGCAGTGTAGCAATGAGGGAGGAGAATACTCCTCCTTCATTACCACACACACACACACACACACACACGTCTCACGCCCGTGAGTAACAGCCGAGGTCGGTCCTCCTAGTGTAATCATTAAATGGCATGTTAACCATGTGTTAACGTCCTCCTACTCCTAGCACCTAACCATCATCATCAGCGCGTGTGAGGGATAATTAGCGTAATGAGGGAGTGATAACATTTAACAAGATTAAGGGCCCGTCTAATAAACCTCTGATTGAGATGTCCTCGTTAAAGTGATTCGTTGGAAAATGGGATTTTTTTTTTTTGTCTCGTGCCAAAATTTGCGTTTCATGTTTCGAGTGCTTCGTGAAGCAAACTGGCTGGCCTGTCTCTCTCCCTTGCCCGCCCACAAGGGTGAACAGCGAGGGGAATCAAGGGAGGAGACTGCTGCTATGTCCGGCCTCTCCCTGGGAAAGCCAAACACGACTGTAGCAGTGTCCATAAAGCTTTGTCCTACTACTTTTGCTTATTGCTGTTGGCTTTGGCTCGTCTCCCACGCAACACCTTCGTCGAAACACTTCCTTCCTCTCTCTCTCTCTCTCTCTGGAAACTCATTGCGGAGTATTACCAATAGCTGGAAAATAAGCTTCGAGGAAGGAGCAATATTGTTTTGTACTGTTTTACTCGTCTAGTTACCTTCTTTTTTTTTTTTCCTTCGGTAATAAGAGGAAATAGAGTTTGGAAGATATGACGTGGGTTAAAGTCAGAGATGAAGGATTGTGGGGGCCCATCCCTCCTTCACTGAACGATGATGAATAATGAATAAATATCACGTGAGTAAACAACTTGCATATATAGACACTTTGTACTTATGTGGTGATGACGTTAGAGTGATTCAGACAAGGGTATGATAGAATTCAAGGGAATTCAAACAGCCTCAGACCAGTGAATGAATTTTCTGAGGAATCTTGATTGAGAATCAGAATATATATATATATTCGTTCATGCTGGAAAACTTCTGACCCTCATGTAGTCTGAAACTTCTCCGGTGTTCGGAACGATTCTTCGAAAGTTTTTTTTTTCCCCAATTAACAAAACATCTATGTACTTTTGTTAAGGGGAAAGTATAAGCTGACGACATGGAAAGTGCATTGGAAAAGTGAACTCAGGCAAACTCAGAAATTTAAGGTTTGTTTTGATATTAAGAATTATGAATATTTAGAATTGCGCTACCGTATTTATACTACAAAAACCTGCATAGAGGATATTAGATCCTACGTGTAAGATACTTTTAAATGTTATTATCAAATTGACATCAGAATCGTTCAGTGACTATTACACAGTTACCAGACACCTCCAAACACACTAAAGGAACAACACCACCACATCCAATCAGCGAACACGATCCAGGAGATATGAGTACAACCACATGATATCCAAATATATGAGACGTACCATCTGGATAATCAGTCATCGACTTTTGACCGCAAAATAAAAAGCTCTGAGGATGCCAGAAGATATACTGCAATATGAAGAGGAGTGCTTCCATATTATGTGTGTTATAGGTGCATTCAGCACTGTTTATATGTAGAGTTATGACCAGTAAAAAGATAAGGATGGGTCGATCGATTCATGACAGCAGAATGAGAGAGACCCATTACATATAAAACATGCAGTAAAGCAGAGTAAACCATGGTAAACCATGATGGAGGAGGTTTACTGTTAGGTACCTTACGCTCGAAAGATATGGTAATATGCATAGGTTATGGACAGCGTAAACTCCCAAAGAAATCCGCAGTAAATCACTCAATTGTAACTAGAGCCTTTCAGTGAACAGGGAGCGCCAGAGATATAAAATCTAAAGTTCCATACGTTGGTCAGACAATATTATAGTAGAAGATATCTTACACAGATATCGTGTTGGGGAACCACCTTTCATGTAAATGTCTCCAGATATATTAGAGGGACGATAATATATATTTTCTGCCATAGTTCCCGTGGTTTTGGTGCATTACGCATGACAGCAAGTGAACAAATGCAAGCGAATGAAGCCTTTTCAAAATGTGATTCTTGTACTTCCTCACTGACTTGGGAGATAGCGAATAAATACGAAAGATGAAAAAAAAAAAAAAAAATTTCCTTGACATGATCTTTACCTTTGTCAGAAGCTAAACAAAGCATCGTTATTCGTACTCCGTGAAAATCATTTTATCCACGTCATCAATCGTCAAGTTTAAACCCCCTTATCAACAGCAGAATTTATCACCTTCACTTGTGCATCATTTGACTCGCAAATGAAGATTATCTTTTGCCCTATTGGTCTATCACGACTATTTATCTGGTTTAATTATATTATAAAACTTGATCGCTCTGGTGATGCCCTGGATATTGTACCAAATCAACGTTTTGATCAGTTCTGATCCGGCATTCAGTAAGAAAAGTTAAATGCAGGCAT
>JAUUEE010442374.1:0-19016 GCA_032361485.1 Panulirus cygnus | reverse complement strand
GGTGAAAAAGAATAAAGAAAACGACTAAAGCTGGAAATCTCTCTACTGTATCACAGAATAAGAGGGAGAGATAGAGAAATCCTTTATTGTATCTCAGAATATGAGAGAGACATATATGTTCGGGTTGGATGAGAATGGCAGAGCATCGCTTTCAAATGCAAAAGGCATTTGGATAAAATCCAAAAATTTTTGTATGTCCACGGTCGCTATCTCATAATTCAGTTTGCTGCATCAATTCACTACTCTTACGCTGTGAAAGTACTCTTGGTACATACTCTCTAACAAGTTACTTCTTTACTTTCATGTCATGGTCCCTGGTTGTTCTATACATGCATCTTTTGAAGAACTGTTCACTATGTCACCAAGCTGGTTTGCATACCCTAGAGGGTGTGATCAAGTTACCCATCACACTTATCTCTTCCATGGAGGGTAAGTTCGAGGCCTCTAGCCTTTCCCTAGAGTTCAGTTCTCTTAAGCACAGTTCTTTCGATGTTGCTATCCTCTGTACATTCTCTATTAGTTCCTTGCCCTTCTTGAGTGCGATAACTAAACATGAGCATAATATTCTAGTTATGTCCTTAAGTAGCAGGTGAACGATTTGCTTAACATCTCCTTATCTATATATCTAAATCTGGTTTTATGTGCCCGCGTACAGTTTGCCTCCTTTACTTTTCTCCTGATGTGGGTCCCAAGACCCTGTCACACACAGATTCCTGTAACTTATTCCCTGCTAGATTGGGACGTTCTTTCACTGTTTTCCATCCTCATTACTCTGTGTTTACTGCAGTTGAATTCCATGAACCATGCATCAGAGCTGACTTTGGAGTTTGTAGAGGCCCTCTTGTAAGTTTGTCAAAGTGAATAGTGATGCAAAATATTAAAGTGAGTAGTGGTCCTTATTTAGGCACCAGAAATGTTCAAGATATTAATGGGGAGGTGCTGTTTTTCATTATCGAATTAGTAAGGATAGAAAATTGACTTAGCAGAACTCATCCATAGTCAGACATGTTATTAATCACTAATTGTGCTTGTCACTTAGGTACACATTAGCAGAAAGATGGAATCAAGGGTCCAGTATATGGGCAGTTCTATGGTATGAAAATGTACTGTATGAAAAGAACATAACCATTTATTTAAAAAAATACACCATTTACATCAAAAGAACAGAAAAGTAACATGCATGAAATAGAATAAAGAAAATAAATGGCTGTATGTCAGAGACTTAAGAAAGTACCTTACCCATCCTGCCAGGCACAGTCTAATGCACAGAACTCATGCATGCACTAGTATTTACAATACAGCCAGTCACTTCGTCCAAAATTTGATAATGACATGCTTGCAGCAGTTTTCCGGGGTGCTTAGTAGGAGGTATCACTTACACACACAGTATCTCCTTGATGATCAGTCCATCTTCCCTGGGTGGACTCCAAGGAGTTATTCCTACCCTGAAGCTTAGTTAACCCTTAAATGGCTGTCCACATCAATTGACATCCAGCTGACCTTTTGTACTGTCAATAGCCTTTACAGGCTTGTCCATTACCAGGAATATGAAGGAAAAATTCTGCTTTTCTCAGGACTCCTACAATCACTAATATTTGTGCACAATCAATAACCCATGGGTTGCGTATACACAGTGACCTTGCAGAAAATATTGTTGGATAATGTTAAGTGATGAGTAGAAACATTTACAGACTTTTTCAGTTTGTGAGGAAAGGGAAGAAGAATAATGTGAGAAATGTATAGAAATAAGCAACATAGAGAGTAATTTTAGCAGGATTACATGAGAAGGAGGGAGGCCTGCAGAGGGTGTTCACACTGACATCATACTTGTGAAGGATATTAAGTAACAAGTGTGCCTAATTTTCTCTGTGTAATTATGGGGTAATGGAGGATGTAAATAACATATGAAAGGAAAAGAACTAGAACATTTCTGAAGAAAAAACACATCCAAAATCTATCCCACACATACAAGCCATTTGATGTTCTCATACTTATTTGTAGTGTAAAGTGCAATATTTCTAAATATATTCATTTTATTCACCACCATATCTGTTCAGGTGTAAGAAATATGAGTACATTGTCAAACTAAGTTCAGGATAAAGAAAAATTCTTCATTATCTTCTTCACACTTGTTAGCCAAAACTAAGTTCAAGGTAAAGAAAAATTCTTCAGTATCTTCTCCACACTTGTCAGTCAATCTCCTGTAATGTGTCTAGATATATTCATGTTATTTACCACCAAAGTATATATCACCTTTGTGTGATATAAGAGTACAGTGTGAAAACTACCTCAAGAGAAAGAAAGAAACATCATCTCCATTACCTCCTTTCCTGCTAGAAGTGTTGGATGTGTTATCCACACCTCTTATGTCTCTCATTTAGCAGGGGACCAGGTCAACACAATGGTGATAGTATAACTTTTTGCATAACCCATCCACTCAGTCAGTTCTCTGTATTCTGGAGATTGTCAAATAATCTAAGAAAAATATTTCCTTAATTTTGTTATTAAGATTAACTATAACTAGAACCTAATATTCTAGATAAAGTAACAAACAACTCAGCATTGTGGAAAATTACTTATGCTACATGCTGTCAGACTTATGCTGCTCCACTGCCAGGCATAAAATGTACTTCATGTGTACCATCAGGTGTCTGCAGTAAAGTGTGTGGTACTATTTTTGTAAGTGTTTTTTCACAAACAGATATGATTATTAAGGGTTAACACCACTAATATCTGCTCTTTTGTATGAGTTTTATGGCTTCACTGATGATTATAAAATAAGAGAGTGAAGATCTTGTTTGGGGTTCCTTGATATTGTTGCACATACCAATCAATGCATAGAAAAGTATTGGCTTTCGCATCTGACAACAATGTGTGGATGCCACCTCAAGCATTAATTGCTGTATATTTTGCCTTAAAACAGAAGCAAGTGACTAAAGAATTTTGATCATACCTGCTGCAGCTGTAGTGAACAGAAAATAGGATGCCATGACGTATACACAATTGCTGCATTGAATGGATTAAGGGTTATCCTGTGGCTCTTTAGTACACTCTTACGTGTACTTATGAGTATCCTGTGGCAGCACTACAGTCTTCCTCCTTGTAGAAGACTTAACAAAATAAGACTAGAGACAGCTGACATGGGGAGACTTACTGTGTAGACTGAAGGTGCTTGTTGTCACCTATCTGTGAAGGTGCCATAGGGCTTTGCTTTTGTGTTCCTCTAGGATATCCTTGCAGTTGCTTAATATACAGTTCAGGGATAACTTGTAAAGAAAAAAATGATGCACCCTTAACTTGCCTGATTGGAACTTTAGACTGGGTCCAATATGGATTGCCTAGGAGTTGTCCCCCAGACTTTCTTCCTCTTTGACTCTTTTTTGGTCTAATCAGCTTTAGCCTTGGAGTAGAAGAGTGAGGGATGCTCTTGGAATCCTCACTTAAAGATATTGAGCAGAGAACACATGGCCATGGGTGAGTGTTTGATAGGCAGGCACATGTTACACACTCATGCTGAGAGATGATTGATCTGCCTCAATCAGAGGCACAGGTTTGAATTTCAGCACTGGTAATGCTATGGGGATCTAGTTGTTTTAAAGGTCTTTGTTGTCAAGATGTATATCACATATTGACTTAGCTCTCAGAAGAAATAATAAGGAGTTCATAAGATGCATACCACATGCACCTGTTACACATATTTACATTTATATACATATGCTTGTGGTAATCTAAGAATCTGACAGAAAATGTAATACATTGTGTTGGTAAGTCACTCAGTAATTATGGGGTGGAATAATTTGTGTGACCATAAAAAGTGTCACAAAGTTGATGCAGTCCTCATCATTGTTTACTTCCCTCATGCCCTTGGTAGTAACTCGAAAATATTTAAGTATGAGACCAGTCCTTCTGGCATGTCATTTACTTAGATCAAGAATAACAGTAGTTCCAAGACCAATCATTTTGGCATGTCACGGGTGATCCACAACTCATTTTAAGAAGGCTACATGGCATATGTTCTTTGTTCCTTTCCACAAAGGTAATTTTTCTATCCATTTAAGGAGTCTTCTTCTTATTCCTGCCTGAATGTCCAGCTACCTTACCAACCTCTTATGCAGGACAGCTTCAAAGACTTTAGGTGGTTCAGGAACACCTAACCTGCTCGACTTTATCTTTTGTTTAGAATGGGGCTTTCTGTCCCATTGAAGTCTAATGGATTTGTTATACATGATGTCTTTTCCCTGAATCCATATTGTCTTTCATTTAAGTAATTGCCCCTTTGTAAGAAGTCATCCATTTGCTTTCTTATTATATTTTCCTGTGTTTTACAGACCACACATGTCAGAGAGACTCGGCTGTAGTTCAGTGTAATTTCATGATATTCTTTCTTAAAGAAAAGCACAACATTTACCCTCTTTCACTCTGTTGGCACTACACCTCTGGCAATATTAAGCAATATTTCAAGTGGCCTATCAAGTGTATCTGCACTCTCATTCAACTGACATGGAAAGACTTTATGAGGACTATGTGCCTGTTTCAACATGTGAATCAATGTTCGCCACTACCTGCCGTTGCATGGAACCAAACCCATAATGTATGTAGATAGATGTCCAAAACTCATTCCCATAAGTACGAAATTACTGAAGGAACTAAAATAGAGTTAAGAGGGAGGGAGAGATGAGAAGAGAAAGGGAAGGTTTCCCTATTTGTCTTTCCTCTGAGAGACATAGCTTTTCTTGAGTTTAAAATTATTCGTCTTCTAAATAAGCAGAGAATGCTAGGCATCCCTCAGACTAATGTGCTGTCAGACTTCCAAAAAATGGGGTTGTGACTGCAATGTACTTAAAAGAAATCATTTGAGATAAATGTACTGTACAGCATATTCCTTTTACATCCCTTGGTAGTTCCTGAAAAGATTTGGGCAAGTCAAAATATAGCCTGTATTTTATAGGTGACAATACCGAAGATGTTATAGTGTATGTTTCTTCAAGTTAAAGTGTCTGAGAGTGTACTTCATTGCAATTATAACCTTATGAAAGAAGAAAGCTATACATTTTTAGGAAATTTGGCTTAGGTAGTTTGCTTCTTGTAAACCCCCAAATCAGATACTTTTCAAAGTAATAGTAAAGTATAACATATCAGTCTGAATTAAAGTAGTGCTATCAAGAAAAAAATAACACATTTTGTTCCTTGAAACTTACTGGAAGGGAATTTGACACCTGAAAGCAGTCAAAAGCTCTTGATATGGCAACTTCAAAGATAGTCTCTGGTTAAAAGACTAGTTCAGGAATAGGTTGCATTTTAAGGATAAAGAAGGAAAGCTGTCACTAATGTTGGCCAGAATCCTGACAGTGGTCTTCAAAAAGAATCTTCCATGGACAGCTTGAAATAAAATAAATCTTTCAAGTGGCTAAGTTTGTCAAATGAAGTCAGTACCCACTAAATACCAAGTTTAGATAGAATGACTTGCTAGATGGACTTTTACAGTCAGCTTCCATTGTGAAAGAAACCCAGCCACTTGGTAAAAGTTAGCTATTCTAGTGACTTTACATCTGAAACACATTTAGAAGATTGTCCTACAGTTTAATTTTTATTCCAAAGAAATTCAGCAATTGACTATTACAAAAATTCACAAGCCCCCTTTCCATTTCATGCATGTACATACTTATTAGATAAATCCCAGTTTAAAAGCTCATTTCATTCAAACACTTGCAAATTCATATCATTGCCAAACCAATTTACATCTATTACCTGGCAAGATGCAGTTCATATGACCAGTGCAAAAGCATATATATTGTGCAGTCAGATGAATTTTAAATGCAGGCATATCATAGTTTAGCCTTAACTCTTTGTCTACTACAATTCTCTTTTAATGAACCTTATAGGACTTCTCCTATGACAATTAAAAGCTTTCTGCCTTTGTTTAAAATTCCAGTTGATACTTTTTCCATCAACTGTCCATAGATGTCATTAGCAGCCTAATGCCACAGCTGGAAAAAAGTATGATATATCTCAGTCACCCACAGTGTCAAAAAGATTGCATAAACTTCATCTAGGCAATTAGAATGAAAACAATATCTGGGTTTTAAGAGTTGATGGCTTTATTGCATATAAAGCTGATCGATTATTTATGTAGATAGCGTTGTGTCTATGCAAATAATACGAATGTGTAAAAACATAAAATATGTAAAAGGTGTGTCAGAGATACATGTGTATAGTGTAAAATCATTCATGAAAAAAATAAATTGTAATGTGATTAGGTTTATATAGAATCCAATCATGCCTGAAAAATACCCTTAGTCATTGTAAGCGACCATAGATCAGAAGCATTATTGCTGCCAGCATAGGCCCTCCCTGTCCACAGTACCATCATATCCTTGAATAGACAACTATGCCAGGGGAGTAGCTGCCATGAAAGCACCATTATACAACAAGCAAGATATATAATGAGCAGAAGGGTAGCAAGTAAGAGAAATAGCAACACCAAGCAGGCAAGTTGTGCAGTGGGCACTACACATTAGTCCTACCATCATGGCAAAATCTTGTTTTAGGTATTCAAAGGTACTAGGTACATACAGCATAAAGGAAAGTATAAAAATGTTGTTGTTATTTTCTTTGATAAAGTATGATATGGACATGTTTTATAGGGGAAAACTATTTTTAGACTACTTTTTTACACATATGGGGAAAAAAGACTGAGGCAGTACTGCTGCTTAATCCTTTCATTGTTCCAGGCCACATTTTTGGTCAGCCATAGCATGTTGCACCAAGCCCCATTTACGGTTTTAAGTCTTCATACCCTCAGTTGAATTCCCAGCTGATGAATGATTCCACATCCTATCCATAGGTTACCAGCAGCATAACAGCGTAGCTGAAAAAAAAAAATTGTGTATCACATTCACCCATGGCCAGAAATAGCGCATTGCACCGGGCCACAATAGTGGCCAGACGTAGTGCATTGCACCAAGTCACATTTGTGGCCTTTAACTTTCATGTTCTCATTTCAATTCGTGGATGATGTATAATTCCAAATCTTATGCATACATGTCACTAGCAACGTAATAACACAGCTGGAAATGATGTCACAAAACACAGTCACCTAGATATCATCAAAGAAAGTGTAACTATAATGTCATCATGGGAAATTAAATTTTGCAAAGCAACTAATGTAGTCAGTTTTACAGTAAAAGAAAAAGTGTCTCCTGTGTTGATGTTAATGTTTAAAGTAAATGATGTTCTATCTGTCTGAGTGATAAGCAAATACAAAGATAGGGGATAGGGGAGAAAGAATACTTCCCAAGTATTCCCTGCGTGTCATAAAAGGCGACTAAAAGGGGAGGGAGTGGGGGGCTGGAAATCCTCTCCTCCTGTTTTTACTTTTCCAAAAGAAGGAGCAAAGAAGGGGGCCAAGTGAGGATTTTCCCTTTAAGGCCCAGTCCTCTGTTCTTAACGCTACCTCGCTAACATGGGAAATGGCGAATATGTATGCAAAAAATGTGAATTTGATATAATCATACAAAAATATGTATAGAATGTATGTAAATAATACTTCTGAGATGTGCAAAATCACACCTGGTAAAAATCCATAATGTGTTTAATGTGTTTAGTTGTAAGTAAAATAAGTATGTAGAAGGGAAGATATTTGTGAATTCAGACATCCAATAGTTTGCAGATATTTTGACAAATTTAGTGAATGCAAGTAGGATATTAAGGTGCAGATCTTTACACCCTCCAGGCTTCATAAAGCTAGGAAAGGAATCCAAACCTGAGAGAATTACAAGTGCCTAAGAAAAAATGGTCTAAGAATGGGCAAAAGCAAACGTACATAGAAGGCCAACAGTGAAGACATACACAGACCCAAATATGACAATAAGAATAGAACATGGAGAACACAGCATGATGAAAATAGACAGGAACTGTGCCACTGAGAACCAATAAATGATAAAACAGACTGAGGGGAATGTAGACAGTGAACCAACTGACAAGACAGATAAAGACTCATATGAGCAATAGAGATAGAAGGATGAAGGAAATAATCTCATGTCAGAAATGATGGAAATGGCAAAGAACCTCACGAAGTTAGGCATGAAAAACTAGAGACATTAATATAATTGATGAACAAACAACATTCATATTCATAAGAGAGATAGAAAGAGACAGAAAAATCCTGGATAATATTGTATACGAATGTATAAAGTTGAATAATGGATATCTCTAGACTGAAAAATTATCTTGATATGAATATACAACTGAAAATGATATAATAATTAATGATCTAAACATGGCTTAACAGGAGAATTAAGAATGAAGCAAGACTTTGTGCACAACAAAACGTTCAGAACAGTGAGAGGTAAAACTAAATGAGGTGGTGTTGCGGTCTATGTAAAAAAAAGTACGAAGGAAAACTGTTAATGTAAATAATGTATAGGAAATATGAATTAAGAGCAGTGAGTCAACCTGTAAATGGGTACTTTACCATCCATTCCAGACCCAACACATGAAGCACATCTAACCCAGCACTACATCTCTCCGAAAGAACACACAAACTTACTCATGAAACACTACTTAAAAATTTGCCCCAAAACAACCACACCCCTGAAAAACAATCGGGTAAAAACTAAACAAACTCCACCTTGGATCAACTGTTCACCCACCTCTCACATCCATAGATGTTCAAAATGCATTTAAGGCCTTAATGAACTCCCCTGCAGCTGGCCCTGATAATATATCAAACATTCACATGAAACATTTCACCTCAAATGCAATTCAAGCACTCACATATAGATATCTTCAGCTACTTCTGGCTACACAACAAAATCACAAAAATCTGGAAACTTACTAGCATGATACTTGTCCTGGAACCCTCCAAGACTCTAGTTACATTTTCTCCTATTGTCCTATATCACTACCATTGTCTGTATCCAGACTCCATGAAAAATTAATCCTTAAAAGAATTCACCAAAAACACATCCTGGATGGCTTTAACCAACTACAAGTCCCCTCTCTTTGTGCACTATTGTGACTAGATATCCACATAAACACTTGACTCTATTCCTGATACATACTCTTATAAAAGATACTTGGCATAACCCTCTCAAAAATTAGAAAAAGAGGTTAACCAGTTCCATAGCTGGCCAAAAAGCCAGAATCATTTACAAAAAGCCTCTCAAGGAGCAGTTCTCACTCCAACCTTCTTCAGTCCCCCAACATCTCATGCAGGTCATACTATGATATGCCTCTCATATGAAGATGATCTCTCAGTCATATCACAACACCTTGACACTAATCAGGGAACAATAAATATATAACGTTACATTACACAACTGCAAGACTGGCTCACTGAATTTATGCATCCCTACAGAAGTCCGCCATCACTCCCTGAACCCCAGACAGACGCAAATCCAATCTGTATCTTCTCATAACCCTGTATGGTGAGCTACTTCCACTCAAGAGAACTCCATCCATATTAGGTTATATTTTACAATACAACACAAGAAAAAAAATTTACTCCCATCACCAGAAACACCAACATAAAGGTCATACACAGACTAAACTGCTAAACTATGCCTCATCTGCCTGGTCATCCACCCTGTCAGAAGTAAACATAACTGTAAACCAAACAAAATAATCTCTAAAAACAATCACTTGTTGCCTAGAAACCTCAAACACTGAGTGCCTGCACAATGAAACAGATACATCCAATAGACTCTCACTTCAGTATACTTGACACCCATTTGTTGTAACAGCCTGAGGCCCCTTCCACCCAAACCACATCATAACCAACCATCAGCTCGGAAGTAGACAGTAAAAGACTTACCCCTGCTTCACACTTCAAGGATATATATACATAGATTACACACACACACACACACACACACACACACACACACACACACACACACACACACACCTGCCCAGTAGATATTATTGACAAATCAGATGCATACTTTTATAACTCCACAAGTACTAAACAGTCACCTTTCCAACCCAGTCTTCTATTCTACCCCACTAGACAAACAGCCTTTTGAAACCACACTCCTTAGGCATGTGGAAGGAACACTTTCTCCTCTGCCTTCTGAATATCATACATCTTTTCACCACTACAAGCACAGATTCAGTGTATCACAGGACCTGTCATGCTTAATATGTAAGTCTCATACTGAAGACACAGAACACTTCTTAACTCTCCTGCCCTCACATCACATGGACAAACACGCGTTGATCTAGTATAATCTGGTTTGATGTGGTTTAACATCACCCTTCACTAAATTTTTTCAAGCTGGTCTGTTGATCTAAGGAGGGAGCCTTGATATGCAATCTTGGCATCTTCCGACATACAGATCTCATAGTTTGTTGTGCTCTGTGTATTGACTTGGAAATATGGCATTACTAGAGATGGAGAGCTTCATGGCACAAGGACTGCCCTGGAAGCTTCGTTTAAAAAGGCATGGAGCATAAATATTGTTATAATTTTTTTATTTTTCTCTTCTTTCTTGTAGTATGGGCAAGTCTATGAATGATGATCTCTTCTTGTTACTTATCTCAGGAGCTTCTCTTTAGGGCCTGCCACCAGAACTGTTTCATTAGCAACACCCACAGGATTACGTACCTCTTATGCCCTACATACTGTAAACCTACTGCTAACCCCAAGATCCTTGCATCTACCTCCCTTATCACCACATTCATGAATGAAGGAAAGAGCCTTGGTGAAATCACACAACCTTAGCACAGACCCACCTTCACTGGGAACCACTTACCCTCCTCTCTTCTTACTTTCTCCTATGCCCTACTTCCCTGGAAAAAGTTTTCATATACCTCATGTATTTGTAACAGCTTCCACAAAGCATCTCTCTTTGAACACTGTTGCATGCTTTCTTCAGATCCATAAATGTCACACGAAATTCAATTTCTTCCTCCATGTAATTTTCACACAAAGTCTTACATGCCATTTCTACCTTAGTAAGGTAATGTCCAGGATAGACAACTAAAGGGTAGAGGAAAAGTTCTCATGGAGCACCTTCTTCTGTACCTGATTTTAGGAAAAGATACTATGGGAGAGATGGAGTCAGTGAACACCTCTTTTTTTATATATTCACTCTTCACTTACATAGATATCCTTTGACTTCATACATCCTGCTAATTTTTGTTTTCTTTCCTAGTTTATACCCTCTCCAACATTTTCATATACTTTCTTTCAGTCATATGTACTTCATTTAGTTTGGGATATGTTCTTATCCCACATCACTCTTTCATTGACAATATGAACCGCTGTCTTCAAGGTTCTGCTTATTCCTCTAACTTCCATACCTTTTACCATTACTACTTTCTTTGACTCACATCCTCTTCTCAGAGACCTGTTATACAGCTTCATGTCCTAGACATAGATATGTCTTCCAGACTTGATACTGTTCTAAATCATTCCTTTCAGCATATGGTGCTATAAGTGTAAAATTAACAACCTAAATAATGCTTAATGTATTTGTATAATGTTTCTTATATTTGATTTTGAGAAAAATTTGAATGATTTTGTTGTCTTACAGATATGTTGTGAACAAGCATTAGCTGCCTTTGAATCCAGATTGGAAATGGATGGGTTAGCAGTGTACCAGCGGGAGATGGAAGCAATTATTTAGAAACCGCTTTGTGCTTACACGTGAGTTGTTAAACAGCTCTTTGTTATTTTCATGGTTTCAAATCTATTTATTCTTATATTAAAGTTATCGTCTTTCAACACCATACCAGTTTAAAGACACACATTGCTACTTATCATAAGATTCCTTCTTGATTTGGATTTATAGCAATGTGTCATTTCCTACTCCATTTTTAAAAGCAAATGAATCATATGTTAGGTTATCTCATCGAAAGAGCTAATTTCTATCTGTATGTACTTCTACTCTTGCTGTGACTGAGGTAATCGCATAGCACCCAACCTGTCATCATTAAAAAAAAAAAGTTGTCCACTTCCTTTTCTTTTCAGAATCTTTCCTTTTGTCATCATGCATTGATTTTGAATATTCTTCACCTGAATTTTACAAAAACTGTAATGTGTTGAAATGTCTTTTTTTATAACTTTATTATTAACTCTCTCCTGTTCCTAATTCGTGCGTGCTGCCTACCTGCTTAAGGTCCAGTGTGTCATAGTGCTAACTCCTCCTCTTATGGTTAGCGAAGTATGTATATTCTTTTTACGATGGAAAGTGTTGTAATTGAGAAATAAAGTTTTTTTACCACACTGATCTGGAATAGTTTATCTTGAATATGTTTTCATTAAGTATTTATGGGAAAATAGATAATTCTAAATGAATTCATGAGTTAAAAAAAAAACATAATAATTAAAAGTACATGTAGAATTACATATGTAGCAATGAATTTATTCCATAATTGTGTATACAAAAATATAAGGATAGATATTGCAGAAGCAATTGCATATAAATGAATATGTATAAAATAGAGGTAAGCTGTTTCCACTCCCAGTGAAAGGTAATGAATGAACTGGCAAGAAGATAGAAGGATGGGATGAGAAGGAATAAGTGGTAAGATGTGACTCACTGCAGGACACATGAGCAGAACTACTGACACAGTTCTTATATATGAATACATTTAATGTGAAGTGTTTATAACAAGCAATCTGTTGAAAGCAATTTGCATATGAAAATCTTAACAGGGTAGAAAAAGAGGAGAGGCAGTTGAGGGAAATTCTTTCTTCAACATACACTTCAAATGGTGAGCACTACATGTCTGACCTGCCATCATGGCAAAATCATATTGTAAGTACTTGTTGGTATGTATCTAGGTACAATACAGATACTTTCTGGGTAATCAGAACCCTCATTTTTACCATTCTGAATGATTCAGAGCAAATATATTAAGCACCTGACCACCACTACCACTCTCTCAACACTTTGGTATTGTTCTCCTCTGATCCTGTACACTACAAATGTATGGTTTTGCCTTCATTTGGTTGGTATGCATTAGAAATCTTTTCTTTCTAATATTTTCTTAACAGCAATGACCTGCCCCTTTTTAGTGAGCAGGTTTTCTACGTCTTCAGAAAATTAGATTATTCCTTGTTTTGTATTTTTTTCTGTTTTCAGGCCATTTTTGTCATTTCAAACCTGGGTTCAATGAGGTTTCAAGCATTCATAGTAGAGTGGGAAATGCTGAATCAATCTCATAAGACTTTTCTTTGTTTCTAGGGAATTTGTGCATCGTTGTTTTGGTCCTTTTAGTGGAGTCATTAGCAAAACTGGCAACTATGACAGGGTAGATAGAAAAATACATGACTTGACCCTAACACTGCAAGAAAAGATTAATAGACAAAGAAGAGACCTGGCCTTGGGTTTACCGGGAAGTGTAAGGTAAGAAACAGACAAGTAGTGATTCTTTCTGGATTATTGATCTGTTGGTTGTTTGGTGTTTTTCTTAATCAGTTTTCATATTCCAATTTTTGTAGCCATACAACCATTTCTTTTTGCTTCAGTAATTAAGAAATTGGTCAAGTAACAGGTGAGTAAATTGAGAACAAGTTTATGGTGTTATATTAGTATGAATGATGTCATAATTTTTGTTTCCCCATTTCTTTTATATGAAATATTTTATAAATATCTTTCTTTAGACATAAAGAATTAACTCACCTGGTTGTAGGTGATGTGTTTGAAAGAGATGACACTTGGTTCTGTAAACTTTTTTTTATTTAACAGATCTAAAATCAAACTGACAACCAGAGAATTGAAACTTGCCCTGAAGCAAGCCACCTTAATGCTTGATTTCTACCCATCCCATGTGCTGAACTGTATTATTGACCAGCAGGGAACAGAATCTTCTGAAAATGAGGTGGGACCAGGTTTGAACCAGCTTGATGCCATGCACAGAAATGGTGTATCAGTACCAAAGCATGTAGGAATTATGGAGAGAGGAACTGTGACAAGTGGAGCAAGAAGAGGGCCAACAGAATCAAAGTTTGCAACAGTAGAGGAGTGGTGGGACAGCAAAGGACTTGCCTTAGGTATGTTGTTAATTGACTGAAAGAGAAATTGTTAAAAGCTAATAGAAATGGTACAATGAATGGATAAGCATTGTAAAGTGTTAGTGACCAACGGATTTTATTTTGTGGGAGAGTTGTACATAAACATTTTCTTTTAAAAGCTTTATGGGAATTTCAGTTATTCGATAGAAAATATGTTCAACAAAGCTTAAGGAAATATATTGTGAACATGAATGCACATAATGGAGATTAGGAGGGTGTACTTGGTAGACCTTGTAAAGAGTGTGGATGTAGAGGTGATTACCCAAAGAGTATGAATATTCTAGCATATAAGTGAGTATTAAATGCTCATCACATGTGTCATTCTTCACATGGGATGGTTAATGCAAGTGTTACCCTCTAAATGCTAGTAATATAGCAGCATGACCATTCCCAAAAAGGGTAAGAAGAGGACTTAGAAATAGTCAAAGGATGCCAAGGTTTGGAAAGAGTTTTTTTTTTTGTATGTCGGCGGCTTCAGTCACAGACAAAAGTCCACATCAAGGCCTGGCCTTAACTGAGATATAAAGACGTTAATGAAAGGGAAAAAGAAGAAATGAGGAAAAGTATTACAAATTTTAGAGGAAATGAAAAACTTGTCTGTTGAAAAGTTACTGGGATAGATATGAAAAGGTAGAGAGTTCCAAAACTCTGAAGTGTAGGGAATGAAACATTTACAAAAATAGCCCACCCTTGAGCTACCACTGGACACAGTAATCATGTGATGCAGTAGCTTGTCAAGTATTATGTGGTCTGGTTTATGTTGCTGGTATACTAGCAGCCAGCTCTTGGGAGCTAAAACCTAAGTGATACCTATATAATAGGGGAAAGTAAATCAACTTTGCAACATTGGGCAAGTGGGTTAAGTTTTGAGGTTAGCATGAGAGAGTAGATAAGTCAGTCTGCTTTCAACTCGACTCTGTCAAGTATGATTGCAGAGCTAGAACCACTCCATACAAGTATGGATCATTCCTTTGCATAAACAGAGCAACTTTTTGGAAGAAAAGAAATTTTGACATCTAAACAGAACTCCCAGTTTCATAGAGGAAAATTAAGCAATTTCTGTAAAGTGAGGTGTCCAAGATAGTGTAGATGTTACAGGAATACCAGGTATGTTCATTAAGTCAAAAGATGAAGTACAGATGCATCAAAAAAGAGAGGAAAGTTGTGAGCAATTTCTAAAGATATATGGGCAGAAACAGGGTTTTGAAGGCATTAAACTTAACCAGATTACATGTTCCCCACTGAGATATCCTGTCAAGTCTCAGTTTATTGAGGAAGTTGTGTCGAGAAGAGATTAGATCGAATGAGAAAAGAAGGAGCAGATTTGAAGGATGTGGAGGAATGCAGTGTTGTGTCGTCAGAATGTGATTGCATTTGTTTTTTGTAGAAGAAATGAAATCGTTAATGAAAAGGAAAAAAGTGTACAAGACAGGACAGAACCTTAAAGGACACTGCTGTTGTTTAGAGAGAAGGTGACTGATCCATCAACATCCACAGAGATAAACTGGCCAGACAGGAAGCAAGATATGAGAGAACAAAGTGAGGGAGGGCAGCCAAAAGAGGGGAACTTAGAAATGAGACCCTGATGCCACACCTTCTTAAAATCTTTGGATATATCAAGGGTAGTGATATAGGATTCCCCACAGTCATTTAGGGATGATGACCAGTCATTAGTAATATAGGAATGGATATCACTGGTGGATCTTGCCTGAAGGAAGCCATACTGTTGATCAGAGAGAAGACTGAGATTCAAGATATCTGAAGATCTAGGAGTTGAGGAGGGATTCAACGACTTTGGAAGTAGTTGAAGTCAAAGCAACAGGGATGATAGAGGGATTAGAATGATTATCCTTTTTTAGGAATGTGATGTACCAATGCATTCTTTTAAGAAGAAGGAAAAGTTGTGGTTTTTGATCAGAATGGGAATAGATGAGCAAGCACAGTTGCAAGTTTGGAGGCACACTCTTTTAGTACACGGGATGGATGCGATCAGGTCCATAAGCTTTGGTTTGTTTAAAGAGGGAAGCACTTTTTGCACATTTTGAGAAGATATTATAATGAGGGGCATAGGAGAAGCATCAGGGGTGAAGGAATGTTAGAGTCATCCAAGATAGAGTTAGAGGAGAAACATGAACCAAAGAGAATTGCTTTGTTTATGGGAAGGACATCTATAGCACCATCAAAAGGGAAGGTAGAGTGACAGAATTTGGTAGTGATGCCTTTAGCTAAAGACTAGGAAGACCTGTTAGTGGATGAAGGGGAGAGGTTATCATACTTTCTTTGAATAAAAGAATGCTTTGCCTCATAGATAATGTACTTGCAATCATTATGGGCTTTGATAAATGCTGAATGAGAGTTGGAGTAAGGAAAGTCTTTCCAGGATTGATGTGCCTGATCCCTTGCCTGAATGGTCTCAGAACAGGAATGGTTGAACCTTGGGTTAGAAGAAGTGGTAATCTTAGAGGAAGAGGAGATATATGCTTCCATTTTCGCAACAATAACCTCTCTGTGCATTTGTTAGAGACAGAAGCATCACCACATGAGAGATGGTGATCTACCCAAGGGAAGTCAAAAAAGAATTTTTATAAGTTGACTCAGTCACCTTTACTGAGGTGCCAGTATTTACATTTAGAAAGGGCTACTGGACTGAGAGGTGCTATTAAAAATAGATACATTTATGAGAACTTGGTCAGTTGATCCAATTGGGGGTGAGACTGTGTAGCTACAGCATGAAGGATTGAAAGTGTAGAACATATCTAGAGTATTAAGAGAGCCATCACATCAGGGATATTAGTGAGGGGGCTGATAAGGTGCTCTAGATCCTCTGAGAATAAAGAATGTGTGGAATTTAGTCCCCTGACCATCAGTTTGGGAGGAGATCAACTATTCCCTTTGGTGAACCCTGAAATTTCCTAGGAAGAGGATCTCAGCTTGTGGATGAGATGATGTCATGGCAGAAGTTAAGACAGTCAAAGAAAGTTATAAACTTCGTAGAATTAGGTGAGCTGTAGGCAAAACAAAGGAAAACAGTGGTAGATAGGAGACAATGAAATCTCATAAGTAGAGGATCTCAGCTTGTGGGTTAAAGGACACCATAGCTTCATAGCAAAAATTTAAACAGTCAAAGAAAGTTATCAAATTTGTATAATTAGGAGAGTAGTAGGCAAAACACAGGAAAACAGTAGTAGTTCGAAGACAGACTTTGAGCAGGATAACATTAAAGTTTGGGGACTCAAAGTCTTCAAGGCATGCCACAAGTGTATTGATGCTTAAGTAAGTGCAGACACCACCTTTGAACCAGAATCGTCCGGGGAAAATAATAGCTGGATATAATTATAGTGAAAATATCAATCGACAATCGGGTCTCAGAATAAAGTAGGATATTAGGAGAGGTACTTGAACGAAGGTGTTCAACAGAAGCAATGTTACAGGAAGACCACAAATATTGGTATAGTGAGTACAAAACAAAGACAGGTCTACTGGAGAAGGAAAGGTCATGCATGGGAAGGGCCAGTAATGCTACTGTGTGAGCCCTCCTCTTATTGGAAACACAGTCAGGTGGGAACCCAGCGATTCTTAGCACCCTATGATGCTGGGGACATAGGGCCATATCTTCATTGGATTCTACCCTGAATACATTTAAAAAAAATTTTGGAAACAAGAGATGACAAGAAACTTATGTGAAGTGAAGAAAAGAAGAAAGATTCGACTAAGTGCACAGTGCTTGTAGGGAGAAGGTGGTAGGAACTAGCCCATGAGTCCACTTCTGATGAAGACAGAAAGTAATGTGGAAGGTGTAAGATGGTTTCAGGTACTATTTTATTGTTCCTGAGTCAGGCTGACAGTATCACCTTGAGTGGTTACTGTCAACAGCCTACTAACAAAGGGACTACTCAAAGGATAGGGGACAGGATATTCCTTGAGTTAGCTGGGGTATTGGGAAAGGGCTACACACTACCACCCAAGCCCTTCCTCTTGCTGGCAACAGTGTCACAGGAGTGAGTGGGGTCATAAGAGTTGTAATGGTAGTTGTTTAATGCTTGTAAGATCATTTCAGAGCGACTATTTTCTCAGTGTTATGTTCACAGGGGTGGGGATCTGTATATAAAGGCTGCTGAAAAGTGAGGCAGGGGTAGGCTTTATTTTCTACTTGGCTGGGTGCTAGTGGTTTGGGTGGGAGGGGTTTAATGTTGTTCCATATAATTGAGAGCCAAGCATGCTGAACTGGGACTGTACCGGGGGTATCTTTGTTTGATTGTAAAGGTGCTCTCCATTTGTGATTGCTCATCAGCCAGAGATTGTTCTGAATACTCCATTTTGTGTCATATAAAGCTTTGTTACATTTGCTTTTAAAAGAGTGAAACAGCAGGCAGATGAGGCATAGTTTACAGTGGAATGGGTGAATTCTTTGTAGTAGATGATAAGGGTTTCTTTTTCTTGTCTAAACAAGGTACCAGTTAATGCTTTGAGGGCATTCTGTTTGTCATTACATATAAATATGTAAGGTGTGTGAACGAGTAGGAATAGAGGAGAATGATTTGTTCCCAGTGAAATTCGGTCTGCAGTAAGGGTGTGTGATGTCACCATGTATGTTTAATTTGTTTATGGATCAGGTGGTGAGGGATATAAATGCAAAAGTTTTGGAGAGAGGGGCAAGTATGCAGTCTGCTGGGGACAAAAAGGCCTGGGAAGTATCAGTTGTTGTTCGCCATTGATACAGCACTGGTGGGTGATTTGAGTGAGAAACTGCAGAAGTGGGTGACTGAGTTGGAAGCATGTGAAAGGAGAAAGTTGAGAGTAAATGTGAATAAAAGCAAGGTTATTAGGCTCAGCAGCGTTGAGGGACAAGTTGATTGGGGAGTGAGTTTGAATGGGAAAAAATTGGAGGAAGCGAAGTGTTTTAAATATATGGGAGCGGACTTGGCAGCAAATGGAACCATGGAAGCGGAAGTGAGTCATAGGGTGAGGGAGGGGGCAAGGGTTCTGGGAGCGA